>KN552053.1:11142-21947 GCA_000797555.1 Oesophagostomum dentatum
GATCCGTTTAGAAGATCCTTCTCTGCATTCTTTGAGCAAATTGCCGAAGTCAGTTTTGTTGAGGCATCCATCGAGGTAATAATAACGCAATCGACTTCAAACAAAACGAGTTTATTATTCGTTTTCTCGAAGGATGCATTATAATTCCTCTGCATTTTCACGCACTTTTATGTTTGGGAACTTTTTAAAAATTTTCAATGCACATTATGATACCTTGTCCAATAAACAATAATAGTAGCAAAAGTCGAGAGGTTGGCTAAACCGGTAAACAAAGGCAATTCCAAGGGTTGGCCACTGACCATTTTGCACCTCAATCAGTAAGCATTCTTATCGCATGCCGTTTACATCTGCGAGCAGAGCTGAAAATTGCGGCTGTTCAGTTTTCATTTGTGCTTACTTTGTAGAAGTAAGGAGCTATAAGGAAGCTGACAATGTCTAGCACTGTTTAACCACTTCCGATTTCTCGATCCTTCTTCCAAAAGTTTTCCATAAACAGCCGAAATTCCAGCAATTTCCATGTTCTCGATCTTCATTGAAGTGATGGTACTACTACTTTTTATTTCAAAAAAAAACTTCACGCAGAGGTACTTCACAGCAATAAACGTCACCCTTCTCAGGGAAATCTGAGAGCTGTCGTGCAAACACGTAAAAAATTTCCCGTAAAAAGTTTTACTTGCTCGTTCGCTGGTCAAGCGGTGCTTAGCAGAGTTCTTAGAAGAAAAGTGCGTGTTCTTCGGAGAGCACTGGGAAAAAAACGTTTCGTGGGGAGAGCACTTGATTGACAATGTGACACTTCCCTCACTCGACCAATGAGACTGCCATGTTTTGGCGCTGTTGTGCAGAATGAGGGGCAGGGCAGTTAGGACAGGGTACTTTGGGCTAATGGGCCACTTTTTACTCAAAATGTGACGTGCTGCAAAGCAAAGCAGTGAATCAGCGCGCTTTACAAGCAATTCGGAAGGAACTCGTTTGTTGTGTGCGGCGAAGAGTAAAAAGTCTTTTCGATTTTCTGCAAATTATTGCGCAATTCTGTGGTTGTGAAGGGGCAAAGAGAAGGGAAAGCGAAGTTTCTGCAGTTCCAGCACCCAATTTCTTTTTATTGCGTAGTGTTGTTGGAGATGAATATACATATTATCAACGGATTCATCTATAAAAAATGGGGTCTGCATAAATAGTAAGA
The DNA here is from genome assembly GCA_000797555.1 of Oesophagostomum dentatum. Classification (NCBI taxonomy): domain Eukaryota; kingdom Metazoa; phylum Nematoda; class Chromadorea; order Rhabditida; family Strongylidae; genus Oesophagostomum; species Oesophagostomum dentatum. Next base: position 12,323 of record KN552053.1, read on the forward strand.
TAAGGATATGCAGAGCATTAGAAGGATGGAAGAGCTAGCTTTTTCAAGCTTTGGAAAATTATTTTCTTATCACGAGGGTTTATACTCTTGTTTATAAATAAATAAATGGGCACTATTCCACTTTCGCGGGCCCAAAAATCGAAAATCTCAGATTTGGCTGCAACTTCGCCCAGAGGAGTTATTTGGGTCGCTGATCACGGAAATCATACTAATTTTGTACCGTAACCATATTTTTGTGGGATCACGGTAGGTGTACGGTAGCAGGTCAAAATCTCAGAGTCGCCTCAAAACCTGTATGGAGGGGTTATTTGGGACGCTAAGTGAGAATGTCGTATCCGTTTCCCAGAGTAACGTCTTACTATAGAGTTACGGTGGAATTACGGTACTTGGGTGATGGCCTCGGAATCTCCTCAAATTTGCAAAGGAGGGGTTATTTGAGGTGCTGATTGCAAATATCAGCGTCTTACCGTAAAGTCATACTGTGGGACTACGGTAGCAGCACTGTGACACTTAACATGGCCAGCAAGTGCACCAAATGCCGGTAATTCTCAGTCTGCATTGTAGCTACTGTAATTCTATAGTATGACTTTGCGGTAAGATGCCGATGCGATATTTGCAATCAGCGCCTCAAATAACCCCTCCTTTGCAAATTTGAGGAGATTCCGAGGCCATCACAAATCTCCCTCCACTGATGACTGAGCTGTCTACCGGCACTAATTCTACGTAGAAAAGAGCATGAGTTGAAGGTGGCCCTTATTCATTTACTTATTTACTGCACTCAAGGTGGGTTTTTGAAAAAAACAAAGGAAAATTCGCAAAACTATTTCGCATAGAGAAGAAATCAAAGAGTATAAACATGTAAGAAATACAAAAAAGACACAAAAAACTAAAAACTCAAAAGAAACGTAAACGAAAGGTGTTTCTTGAAAAGTTTCCAGTAAAAGCGAATTTCTAACTGGAGCCTCATACGAGAAGGTCAACGTTGAAGTAGTAAACAGAAGTTAGCGCACAGTATTTAGTGCAAGTGTTTTTTTTTGTGCTCGAATAGCAGTCTTTCGTCTAAGGTATCCCATGACCTAGTAAATGTTCTTCAAATGTAAAACAAAAAAAAATCCTAAGATATTTTAAAAGTTCCTGAAAATGTTAGAAGAACATGCCTATTGGAGCACTAGTAACAGGCTAGAGTGCTCTGCTGTTGCTTCCACCATACCTTGTTTCTCGAGTTTGCTGCCTAGTCCTTAGAAAGAGTAGGGTAACTGAACTAGAACCACGACCACTTTTAACACCATTTTAGCTTCATTATCCATCTGGATCCATTGGAGATGTGGACATCGTGCTTATAAGAATTAATTTTATTATCTGAGCATGTCTTCCCCAACGTTTACATGATTCCATTAAGGGGAAGCCCAACAAATGACTACTGCGTTGATCACTGCCGCTGAATCTGTACTTCCTCTGCTCCTGAAAAAGAAGTCGTGGTTTGTGATTCTGAGGAATGTTGATTCGTTATTTTATGTTGGAGGAAAGTACAAAACACAAAATTACGCAAAAGAAAGATTCCGTTTGGCTACCTCCTTACACTCAGCACACTTGCACTCGCCAGTACACTTGCCACTATGCCAGACATCACGTTTCAGAGTTCTCAGATGTATTTCTACTAGAGGAGGCTCGATTTTCGTTCACTCCTTATAGATTTTTCCAATAAACCAGACTCATAGCATTCAGTTGAACGCAGAAGTATCTACACATAGCCTTATCTCGGTTCGGTGTATTAGGTACAGGGTATTATGTTCCATTGCTGGAAACAACCCATAACTAGGAAGCTTGAAAGGCTTGCGGTAGATAATGTTAAGTGGAACCCATTATTTAGTGCAATCCAAAAGAATTAATTGGGCAAGAAGTAACGAACTGCGTATTACACATCCACTCCGTACTTCAGAAGTGTGATAAACCTACTACTTAGACTTTGAGGTAATTTAGTTTACTAGCTATTTCTTAGCTATTTCAGCCCTTCTCCAGGCTGACGTTACATAGGTCCACAATTCTTTGTCTAAAGTCCGCTAATTCATGCCAGTTTCTACTGACTGTTAAGAGCTCAGTTGTGGAAGTGATAGCTAATAACATCCCATGAAAGTCCAAGTTGGCTAGGGCTACGCCCAACTGCGGAATTCGCTCTCGCGTTGCGGTTCAGTTTGCAGAGTCCTCGAAATGCTACCGATAATGGAAGGCTTTTAGCCACGGCGCAACTATTGTCCTAGCGAGTGTGTGCGTGGAATGCGGTAGAGGAAGAACACCCGAAACTAAACGAAAGTTCGGTCTTTCGATCAAGGACACCCAGTAGACGTCACTGATTTACATCTCAATAGCCCGACCCCGACCAGCTCGTTCTTTGCCCAGAAAACTGCGAGAGCGATGACCTGAGTGGGTATAGTTCCTTCCGTGTGAAGAAGAGGATCAGAATCATTATGACACACATATCATAGCAGACTCGAAACAAGCAGGGTGTGCCCGAACCCACGGCGGGCAGTTTATTTGGAGCGATAAATGTGTGATTGATGTGTTTGATGTCTGCTCACCGTCTGCGTCAGAACGTTTACCTGCTTTAGCGAAGAGTGCAATGTACGTAACGCATTTAAACTGCGCTACGCTTTGCGCAGGCAAATTAGGCGGTTTTTCTTTGACTAATGTTCTTGTTTTCCTACGAGAAGAACTGCCTTTCGGACAATTTGCTTTCGTCATAGATTGGCGGTGATATTGATTTCTAGGGGCTATTTCGAACCAGAAATTCTTCATGTACGGGAAATACGGCATGGGGCCGGCATGCATGCTTCCAAATGTCTATCTTCTTTTAGTTCTAAATATTTATTCTTTCTAAATATTCAAACCAGCTCAGAAGAAGCGTCATATTTTGCAGATAAAAGAGTTCCAATGGTCGAGGAATCAAAACGGCATGTAATAAATCATCGTCGAAGCAACAGTGATATTATGACTTCTTAGTACTTTATCTGACTCGAATTTTAAAAAATGTAACGATTAGAAGAAATTGAAGATGAGCTTGGTACCTTGAAAATAGATGGTTCCAATAACTTGCCTATAGCTTTGATTGTCGAGCCATTGCCATTACTTCACGGCGGCTCCTTCATCCCCCCCCCACCATATGCGAACGCTTGGAAACGCTGCAGACTCACCAGTGATGCATACTTAACCGAAGTGTCCATCGAAATGAGGCACATACAACCTAACAAATCTGCAAATCTGTGAGTCCGGCTAACGCCGAGCTTCGAAGATTTCGAGGTGTTCGCTTTGGTCTCACTTCTGTGATCTAGGTCATTGCAAAAGCCTTTGGACACTCAGAACATCTGTCTTTTTCCCGGTAATTTAGCTGCTTGCTGATTTTCTTTCTATGTGATATATTTGAAAAGCCTTAACATTTTATCCACGCGCTGGATTCTAGCCATACTCGTTTGAATTCCCGTATAATCGATAACCCTGGGCGTGTACACAATGCAGTTTCACTTGTAAAGATTTTGTACGCGCTAGAGCTTTCAGAGCAGAAGAAAAAGTGAATCTTATCATACACGAAGATACACTCTATGTAAGTACGGTAACTTCCACCCCAACTTTTCGGCTTCTCTAGGTATAAGCTTCAGAACTAAAGTGGCTTGATCGACCAATGAATAGCATTTGAGCATTATTTCTAAAGCTGCCAGTGATTCTCCCCGTCAAGTGAATCGCCATTTTTAGCTCTATCGCACTGCTGTCAGGCCATCATAGGCCTTCTGCGTAAAGTCGAAAAGCCTTGGAAAATTGAACCTTAATTTTTCGCTCTACACGGCAGCTCGCCATGGAGCTTAGGCAAAGGTGTTTTTCGATTTTTTCCGTGGCACTCTTGGTACTGGTAGTCGATGAACTAGCTTTTCTCCTCCCTTGGAAAAATCGTGTCCCGTCTTACATGATGAAATAGTAGGAAAAAATGAAACACAGCACTAAAACGTCAGAAAGGCGGGGGATTACTCATTTCCCAATGCCAGACCCTCAGAAAAGCTGCTGTGCAGAATAATTCTAAAATGGTGAATATCCATCCTGTTAGAGTACCTTTGGCTTTATACGGAACAGTGCTAATCGCTTTTTTAACCTGACTGTTATGGCTCAGAAGTACCTTGGAAAAAAACCGAACACGGAGTACCGTGAAAAATACCAAGAAAAGTTTATTTTCTGCCAAACACGCGAGTGCATTTCCTGAAGAAGCAGAAGAAAATGCACATGCATTTTCTTTTGCTAAAACATCATGGAAGTATGGATTCCCAAAACTTTCTTCTTTTGTGTAGGAAGGCCATAGTCTCTCAAAAAAATCAAGTGGTTGACTTGATCTTGTTTTTTGAAGCGGAAAAAATTGGCAACTGAGGAGTCCGAAAAAATGACATCCAAATTGTTTTCATTTGTAACTTTTGTAGATGGTAAAAAGGTGTTCTATATCTTATTGCTTCATAAAGTAGGGGCTTCAAGGATAATAACTGTTGCTGAGTTCTATTTATTTAGTTTCGGAAATTATAGAGTAGTAAAGCTTGGAAAAAACAGCGCATTTGAGTGTCCTAAAATGTTTGCAACGACCTCATATATTTCTGACGGCAAATCATTTTATTCAATAAAATTCAATCTCACCTGATAATTTGAAAGGATATTGATTTATAGCAAGAAAGAGCAAGGTCCGATATGCTCTGCCCTGCAAAGAAATTTCTAAATCTGCGGAGCGCTTCTCCTAGAAAAATTCGAACGACGCACGCCAATTGAAAAATGCTGCTTTCACAACACAAATGTCCATTGACACCGATATGGCAGACTTATGAGGTGATAGGATAGTATAGAATTCTAGAGTCAAGACGCTTCTTTTCGTGAAAACTGTCTCTTTCAGAGGATGCACCGCAGATGTAGTTTTTCGGAAAGAAGCATTTTGCAGATATAGAAAACAGATTTGAAGTCAGCATCCGAAGCTGTATTAGGCACCCACGCTAGGAGCGCTTTATGAGTCCTCGATAGATTCTGAAAAAGGGGTTCTAAAGATTGGATTAGCTTAAAATTTCTCGGCTCAAAAGTCATCCCTGTCAGAGGAAATCCTCCAAAAGTTTCTTCGGCCATAGCGCGAACGAGTTGTCCACCTACTTTTGCGCGCTAGTTAAAGCGCTACAAGTACATAATGGGTATGGGTGGGGTTGCAAGACTCTTGCATGTCCTCGTGCTTGAGATCGTAGGTTATCCAGCAGAAAGCGCGCAACGAAGTAGAAAACTCATCCGCGGAAGCACAGAGATGAGTCGTTGCAGCAATCTTCTCGGTCAGGAACGACTTCGGAGCTGAGAAATATGTACGTCAATCCATTTTTTGAGTTTCTCTTTCAGAATCCATTGAGTACTCAGGCCACGTTTCGTTCCATTTTGTTGCCTTCAAGTTTCCTAAAAAAGACTGCATGGGATTCCTTCCCTTCAGCTAGCGAATCCCTTTTCGCAGTCCCTGCTATGTAACTAAAGTCGCATAGGTTTACAAAAGAACATGGGAGTATTATAGGAATCTTCATCTCAGCAAAAGCTCAGTGAAGCCTTATGAATTTACACACTTACCGCGCTGCTGGTAGTATACCCCAATTTCGGATCTTTCAATTTCAAGAATATCTTATATAATAAAAGGCTTATGCGTCCGTGTGTGTGTTTGCGTGCGTGTCCGTATGTCCATCTTGAAGATAGGTATTGATCGATTGGCTGATGCTCCCAGCACTCGACAACGGACCGAGTAACCATAGACAATGTGTATATCGATCGACAGCTCATAAAGAGCTGATTCAGAAAAACCACTCGGTGTTGGCCCATCCATCGATAATCGATCAATAAATCGATAATATACCGACTTCACAGTGACGAAGCAATATGTATATGGATCGACGCACAATCGAGAGCTGATTCAGAAAGACGACCCGATGTTGGTCCATCGATGGATAACAAATCAATAAATCGATGATGTGCCAAATTCACAGTGATGAATCAATTTATGCATATATCGATATATTATCGAAAGCTGATTCAGAAATCAGTCGGCTGTTGATCCACCGATCTATAACGGGCGATAAACTGATAATCTACCCATCTGATAGCGCTGCAACAATATGCACAAGGGATGGTGGATAATCGAAGGCCGATCCAGAAAATCAGACGATTATCGATCCATTGATCAATAATCGATCAAAAGTCACTAATTTCCAGACGCACAGAGGTGGGGTGATATGTATACAGACTGGCAAATAGTCACGGGCTGATTCAGAAAACTGATCGTCGAAAGCTAATTACGCACTGGATCAGGAGCCGCGAAGCGGCTCACGGGTCAACTTGTAGACAAATACTTTCGCCATATGCAGAGCCGAGTCGGTAGTTCTACACAGTCGGTAGTTCTCTGTTACCTACAAAACGATCAGTTAGATCTCCGAATATGATTTTCAGCAACCAAAAATGAAATAAAACTTAGCGAAATAAATATGGACATGCTAGCTAGAGAAGAGTAATCTAAATACAGCTATAAAGTGAAATTCAGCCCGTTCAAATAATGAAGCTGGATGTTCAGTGCGTTGCAAAAGTTTAGACACCCCTGAAATTTTTCTTGTTTTTCATGGTGCCGCCGGCGTCAGAGGGAGCTGTGGTGTGTATGAAAACATCCTTCAGAGAAACCGCTACCGCCACCATGTCACCTCTGTTAGCTATCAAAAAGTAGCAGTTTCGGGGAAAAATCGATATTTGACTGTTGCAAAGGTTTAGAAACCCTTTCACTATTTCGTAGTTTAACGACATGTTACCACACTTAGATATAAGGGATATCGTAGTTTTTGCAGCTAGAATCAATAACTTACTTCATATTTCAAAACCGGAAATTTTTGGATAACGTCGGGGTGCATTTCCTTCCAGAGATTCAGACAAATACAAAGAAGGCGATAGAGGCGAACTATTGCTTCCAGGTTGCACTGACATCTATGCTAAAAGCTGTTCAAATGTTCTTAGCAAACCTAAGGAACTAAAAACGGCGTGACGATAGCACCATCATTAATATTTCTGACTTTAAGAAGGGGCTGCGTCATCTTGAATTTGATATTAGCTCAAATAGAACTATTTCGCTATGTTTTCACACAGGTATCGTGCTAATCTTTTCTGTCCCTCTTTGTCACGGCTATAATTGGAAAGATTCAAGCGCATGCCTACCGCGTTTTTGAAGGAACAAGAGTGCATGTTAACTGCATAATATCTGCACCCATTTCACTTCCTGAATAGCGAAGAACGACGCTGGAATCCGACGAAAACTGCAGTTGTGCGCCAGAAAACGGCAACTCACTGCATGAAAATCAGCGTATTTTCCAGAAGCTCCAATGAAATCTTCAAACTGAATTCTTTGGCTCTATTATTTTTTCTTGTAGTGCAAATGGTCTGCATTTTAAAACACGTTTTATTTTATACAACGCAATCGACGCCATGATGCGTTATCGGCACCAAAACTGCAGGGTGTACGTTAAGAATTGAGCATTTTTGTTCCTCTCCCTTCCGCAGGTGTGCTAATAGTAGTTAAGCTTTGATACACTCCTTTCTGATGTCGTCTAAGTCCTATTTGTTGACAAATGTCTGGGGTGTCTAAACTTTTGCAACACTCAACTATCGATTTTTCCCAAAACTGCTAATTTTTGATAACTAACAGGTGTGACATGGTGGCAGTAGCGGTTTCTCTGAAGGATGTTCTCATACACACCATATCTAACTCTGACGCCGACGGCACCATGGGAAACACGAAAAATTTTAGGGATGTCTACACTTTTGCAACGCACTGTATTGCATGGTACTGTCAATTTCGTTGTGACTTCTTCAAATCACCTTGTTTGGAGTTTTAGCCGAGCCACGTCAAGGCTTAATTTGTGGAGTTGTCGGCAAGTTCGTGACCTCCTCAGCCGTGAACATGCCAGCGTCTCTGCTGGCAACTATGCCGGCTACTTCGTCACCTGGGCTAATGAGAAAGAAACAGTGTGGTGAATGGTGAGAGTCGGAGGTCGGGGCCTCGTCGTGCCCACATTATGTCCGAAGTCCTCACAAGGGTGTTGTAGAAAGCGATCACAAGCGACTCTCGACAGCGGACCAAGCAAAGCCTTGCAGTGTACATATCGATCGGCAGCTAGTAGTTGAACGCTGGTCCAGGAAATGAATCGAATATTCTTCCGACGGTCAATAACCGATCAATAAATCGATAATTTGCTAACTGCATGTATGTCTAACAATATGTGTATGCATCGGCAGGTAATTGAAAGCAGTTTCCAACTCAACTTTCCTTTTATCTACCGCTTTCCCAAGAAGGTAAATTTGCTGCCAGGGCTCCGCTATGTATCTCCAGTGTGCTCAAGATGGGAGATACGTGTATGCATAGTTCTGCGGCTTTGGCTGGTTACAGGGAAGGACTTCAGGTTGGGAGAAGCGTGTGTTTTTTTCTAGTTACGCCGATCGACGGAAAGCAGTACCATATATGGGTAGCAGACAGTGGAAGATATTTGGACTTCTACGCCAAGCTTTATCATAGATCCTTCCAAAGCGCGCATTTGCTTCTGGAGGAAAAATGCGTCGATGAAACTTATACTGTAGGTGGAAAAGACGTCCTTCTACATACCTTAGGCTACAACACAATTCTGTGCCATACTAGCCTCAAACAGCCGTAAATGTCCACACTAGGTTGTATAGACCAGAAATTATCGCATATTTGTTGTTAAAAGAAGCTTAGGGAGACGAGGTTGGTTCTTTAAGTGGAGCAGGGCTGGCGCTTTACTACTCCAGCGCTTCCGAATATAAGCGGGAGTGTACGAGGAGTTTAGCGGCGCTGAGTAGTCGTATGAAAAGCCTCAGTGGTGGAGAAGAAGAGAAGAATGCACCCTTTACAGGGATCCTTAATTGACAAAATTATCGCCATATAAGGGCCACCGCGAATGGGAGATACATTCAACGCTCTTATGTTGCAGCGACATATTACGCGGCGTTGAGTATTCCTGAAATTCAAATTTTGAATCGCCGGCGACTCTGACGATTCTGGGCGACCGGGTAGTGGCGACTGCTGGGTATCCTCTTTGACGAAGTTCGACAGCGCTGTCAGCGAACCTCATATCGATAAGAAGGATTCGAAAATGGTTCCTACACCAGTGTGCAGAAAGTCACGACCATTGTGCAGGAGCTCGGGGCCTATGTAGGAGCTTGGTATCTGTGTGCAGGAGCTCTAACCCGGGCCCGCATTCATCAATAAACCCGCGGTTTAATGTTACCTCAAGGTAGGAATACCTGAGGTTAAAGGAGGTAGGTTAGCGATTCATATTCACGAAAGAAATGGCGGGTAAGGTAGCCTAAACCCGAGGTTAGGCGTGCCCCAAAGATACGCCAGCGGCAGGTGGATTGACTTCTTCGAAAACGGCCTATGGCACAGGTTATGTGCGCAGCAGAATCTTGAAAAAACGCCATAACTTCGCTCCGCTTAAGTTATATGAGCAATATTGTGTATCCGCGGAATCGCCCACTCAAGCTTAGCAGACTGGTTGCTTAAATTTCTGCAATTTTTACAATACTGAAGTTTTGC
>KN552054.1:6732-20959 GCA_000797555.1 Oesophagostomum dentatum
GACAGGCATATATCGCTGATAGCTGCTGTCTGCTTTCCTGCTACGATGTTAACCGACACGAAAATCTCGTCTAAGCTGTGACGTCACCGAAAGAAGCTATCGAGTGGAGAGCTCGTCCGCCAATTGCGGACGAGTTTTCCAGAGCGAAATTCCTGGCCAGAAATGACTTCTGAGACGGGATCTTTGAACCTCAGCCCGTTTTTTGAGCTCTTTTTTCAGAATCCATAAAGAACTAGGAAGGCGTTTTTATCGTGGATGCTGCCTTTAAACGAGGCTTTGCTGGTTCGAATTATTCAAAATGCCAGAACGAGTGCATTCAACCAGTTGCTCCATTAGACTGTTCGGCAGAGTGAAGTCTTCTTCAAAGGAGCTCTGAATATACAGTTCAGGTATTGCTGAATAGTACTCACGTTTTTCTTTTCTTAAATATCCTATCCTCACCGGGACTTTTGAAACTTAGTTTTCTAGCTGATTTCGTTTTATTCTCGATTTCATTTTATTTTCTAGGCTCTTCACAATTTTTAAGAACACGTCGAATACATCCCCACTCTAGAACTAATGAAATTGAGTGTATTTTTTAATCATGAGCGCTGTTTTAAAAATCTTTAACGCTGCTGCCACGCTGGTGTGAGCACGATAGTTAGGTGTCCTAGTGCCAAGGTGGATGGGAAATAAGGCCACTAGGAATTTTGCCTAGTATCAGGATCTCATGTATCTTTTGAAAGGTACTACCGTAGTAAGACAGACACCTGTTCAACCTAGGTAGAGCAGCGGCGATCGCAGAAATTTTTTTCGCGGAGAGAGGTGCCCCCTAAGACCGAGAGTGGGCGGAGCCGAAATCGAATGCAAAGTTTTTAAAAATATTTTTTTAATTTTAAGAACAAAGAACTGTATTTTAAATCAGTGATAAAAATTAGTTCATAAAACTTGACCCTTTTTTCAGTTTTTTCCTAGCTTCTGGGCCATTCTCAAAAATTTTCGTACCCATTATTGTGGGGCACGCCCCCTCCCCCCCTCCCTTGGACCGCCGCTGGATAGGAGTGATTTATACCCAATGATTTGATACCAGTACTTGCTTTTGTGAGGACGCGGTATAGCTTGCTGGCGGTTTCCCATTCTTACCATAGACTACACCAAAATAGGGTAGTGGTGCTCCTGCGACGAAAATGCCTTTAGTTGCAAAAGAGAGCTTTCATAACGCTACGATCCCTGCTTATAAACAAATATTACTGGAGTAGCCTGCTGTCCACCGATGAAGTTACGGTCGCAACGAGGCAGTCAGCTGGCCAATGGCCGTGCAGCCTGTTCCGCCTCCAGACGGGTAGATCAGACGTGGAACAGTCAGTCGCAGGAGTTCTAATAAAGAGTTCACTATACCTTTGAGGTCTGCTGTGTCGTATCCGAACTCGATTCCTTTGGGTGGTTCATCTTGTAATAACAGCTTTCACAGTAGTACTGTAGGCACATGTTGCAAAATTGAAAGGACGCTTCTTCAAGGCACTCATCGCAAATCGCCTCGTCCATCTTGTACGGCTTTATCTCAACTGTCTGAAGGAATACTGCTTCAGAGAACGAATAACACTGCAGCGATACAACGTACTCTTTTGTTGCAGTCCACATTAGGAATGTGCAAGAATCTGCCGTGGATGGCTTTGACATAGCTGCTATAGGAAGCAAAAACAGCTCTTGCTGCTCCCTAAACAGCACAGAAGTTCATTCATATATGATGGATTACGTAAGATACCAAAAAGGATGCGGTTCTGTAAAAAGGAGATGGCTCGCCTTCGGATAAAACAGGTCTGGATCGACGTCAATCTCACAGTAGAGTAACGGCCCATAGTTGCGTTCTAGGAGCTCTGCGAGTTCGCCTAAACAACCCCACGATGATCAATCTAAAACTGAAGCAGCTTCTAGAAATTTCTTCACATACCAGATGTCAAAGGACGAGGAACACCCCCTATGAAGACTGTCAGACGAGGATCAATAATGGCATCCATGTTGGGGATATAGGCAATTGAGCTGAGGTGCCAAGGACGGACCTGCGCCTGCAAAACCAGCAGTAGATGTCCTAGGACTCTATGTATCAGCAAGGGCTAAACGTAATGGTGACTTACAAATTTCGTAGTAAGCGAATCTTCACGAAATGGAAGAAAATAGTTTCCTTCGTAGAAGAGGCAGTCGCTGAGAAGATTTAGCACTGCTTCTTCAGTATCGTAGATGAGGAATACATAACCAGAAGTACTAAGCCTTTTGTCCACTGAAAAAGTTTATGTTAAGTTTTGAAAAAAAAACCTGAAAGCCCTGCAACTGTGGCGATTCGCTAACTTCTAAGTGCAACAATGAAGATTAGTACCTTTTCTGGTTCTGGGAGGATGAGTAGGTTCAGAAGGAAAATCGAGACGCACACGACCATAGGCGGTGAACTTCTTCAACAGGGAACCTAAATCTGTATAGTAGCTCCATGATGTGACTCGAGGCAAATTAAATGAAGAGTTTGAATTGCTTGCTTACTGAATTACTCTTAATATTTACGCGAAATAACACAAACAAAATTTATTTCAGTATACGCGGGAATTTGTCTAACTATCACGCTTAGGGTTGCGCCAGTCTTCGCCACTGTAGCTGCTGTAGCTGCAAACGCCGTTTCAAATGAGCTGTCGATGCCTATTTAATCTGTTGTAGTTACGCCGGTTTCGCTGCTACAGCAGCTACAATGGCGAAGTCTGGCGCAACCCTTATTGTGGATTTCCTGAATGCGAAAACGATGGTCGTCGACTTCGCCCGCTTCCTCTAGCTAACCCTCACGTTTAGCATATAGCTTTCGTTATCAGCATTCAACTAACACATGCAAATTTTCATCCTTCTGCATTTTAAGCAAATTTTCAAAGAAAAAAAAAGAGAAATTAATGCTACCGACCTAGAAGAATAGAGCTGGCATTCCTAATAGCCGAGAATGCGCTCAGCTCTTCTCATAGTGGTAAACGTCGTAATGTACAAGTGCGCTCCTACTTTTAATCCCTGAATCGCTGGAGTGAAAAACACGAAATTATACCATCTTCTAGCTTCGCACTGGTCAAACATAGCCTAATTTTGGTTCATCGTGTCTTAACTCCACCAATAAAAAATTCGCATTCTTTGGAATTTTTTTCTGGTAAAGTCAGCTTCTGCAGCGAGGCTAAAAATTTGAAGTATTTCTGAATTTGACTAGCCCGCTGACATAGACACGGTACGGTTGTCACTTCACGTCCATTTCAAAATACGCCTACCCTCTTTACTTCGCTATACTAAGTTGTCCAATCTTCGTTGCTGCGAGTGCGTCGCATTTTGACAATGAAGAGCGGGACTGATTACTGGGCTCTGGAGTTCAGACGCAATGGATAGAGAAACGGCCGCGCATCGCTTAGGGAATGGCTGGGATACCGCAGATGCCACCAGTAGCCCATCGGTAACCTGGCTGTATAGAACTGCTAAGCGAATTCTGACGCGTGTCTAGAAATTCCCATACCACTTGTCCACAGGAAAGTTACACGCTGCTGTGCAACTACATAACAGCGCTGCAATGGCGAATAATTATTGTTGAAGCAGCAACGTAAAGGGTCGCTTGTGTTGACCAATTTCCAGCGAACCAACAGACGCCTTCCCGCTTCCCAAACTCTATTCGATCCCCATAACGCTGGTAATACGCGGCTGCACAACCGTGCAGGACTAGGTACTATTTCTGTAGATGGACTATATAACAGCGCGATTAAATAGGAGACACTTAGCTGGTACCAGGTGAACCTTCCAACAGTTCTGTCCCATCCCACCATGAACGTTCAGTTATATGTACTGTAGTATTTGAAACCAACATACTTTTACTAATATCCTGTGGCAATCCTCCAACGAATACCTTACGAGAGATGCAATTCACGGTGTCCGACGTATCCGTGTCGATAGCTGCTGACTCTGCATAACCTTGTACTGCAAAAAAAATTGCTGTAGGTCAAAAGTTGGGTTCTATGGAGTATAAAGTTTATAGTATAAAATGCTCACATGGATTGAGCTGAGTACATTTATAAGCGCAAGGGTACGTCTGCAAGGGTTCATTCTAAAATATGTAAGATAAATTTAGCGGAACACCTATGTGGAAGGCCAGTGTTGAACATACCTGAAAACCGGCGCTATTCTCTGGAAGGGATGCACTTAGGTGAAAGGATTTCAATCTGAGAAGCAGCTCACGTAGATATTCAACATTGAATACTGGTGCAGGTGCGGGTGTTTCTTGGTAGGTGAGGGGTTGGCTGAGCGAATCCATTCCGCCGACTAGTATAGGTACTAAAATCAAAGAATTTTACATAGTAAAAATAAGAAGGGTCCTCTAGGACCGTCAACCTACAGTAAACCGATCCACGCGAGCGCAGACGCCGAACTGAAGCCGCGCGTGGGCGAAGCTCCGCGCAAGGGGAGTCTAAACGTGAATGGTCAGGTTTCTATCAGGTCGACTTGTTTAAACTTGGCAGGCCTCACACAGTGGCGGTTTTCAAAAATCATGAATTTCATACCTTTATTTACCGTAGAAAAGTGGAAATGAATGAAGATCAAGGAAATTTCCACGGAATTTCCCTTTCAGAAAGTGAAAATCGAGTGCATTCGATACGAAACCTTTGTAAGTTTCGACGAAAACCCCTTGAATTAAATTTTTTACTCAAATAATCGCCTTTAGTCAAAATTCCTTTGCTCCACAGTGCACTTGTAATTTCACTAGAATGAAGTTCCTCCTCTGATTCAAGTGGAACTTTGCCCTACTTGTAATAAAATCGATACGTAGGTTAAACACGTAGGATTTTTTTCATAGTTCAAATTATTAGACTATTTGATGCGGTAAAAACAATATTACTGTCTCCTCAAGTAGTCTGCGGACACACACATTCGGGTGAACACGTTGGGACGCGTTCGATGGCCGTGGGTAAAGATGCCTGGAGGTCGATCGATTGCCGACGTCGCCCGTTTTGTGCGTCTGCAGAATATTTGAGGAGTCAGTACAAACAAACATTTTTGGATATATTCGAATACTTAAAATAGCGGACATTCTAACACTTCATGTCTAGGAAATTCGGTTGCTCCAAAAGCGATTTTTTTCAAAAAAAAAGATTTTTCAAACAATAACCGAATGACCGAATGACTTGAGTTGGAATATCTATTAGATCTTTATTCCTTTATTTATTACTTCCAAAATATGGCAGATTTTAAGCAATAGCAGTCAGGAAAGTCATATAAAAATGGGCTTTTGTAGGTTTTATAAATGAAACGATCACAAAAGGCAACTACGTGCGACTTTTGCCGAAACTACATTTTCTCGTTTTCGGAAAGCTGACCGTTTGGTGTTCGTAAATGTAAAGCATAAGTCACAGACCTTCAACTATAAAAAAAATAACCAACACTGAAAATTTTAGCTCCTTACGAGGTCTAATGTTCTCTTTGCGGGAATAAACATAGCGTTTTTCTCCAATTTTTCCGGTTTTGATTTTAAAAAAAAGATCAGGCCATGCGGTATTCTATTACGTTATTCCACTAGGTTGGCCAGAGGTCGTAAATGAATGTCTAGTAACTTACCAGGAAATCCGTTGAAGTCGGTGGAACGATATCGAACGGAACCAACTTTATTTTACAGGTGACCGGCAGGGTAGAAAATCCATGACGTATGAAGGCACTAATTTTTGTTTAGGCGAAGTTATAGCGTTCGAAAATTCGCTCAATTCTGCTCTAAAATCACTAGAAATTACGTATTTTGCGCAAAATTAAGCAGATTCTAGTGCAAAACATTTTGCGTACAATTTGTCTGCCTACCCAGTATATAATAGAACGCATATCCAAAAAAAAACCTTAAATTTCAGCTATTTTAAAGCAAAATTAAGCGAATTTTCGAACTTCATAACTTTGCTTAAACAAAAATAAGTAACTTCATACATCAGCGTTTTTTTACCGGCGTGATTTCGTATAAAAGAGAATTGGTCCCGTTCGATATCGTTCCACTAGGTTCAAGGGGTTCCCTAGTCAGATGAATTTAGTAGACCATGCGTTAAAAGGTCCGCTCTTGCTCTCAAAATTCGGAATTACTTCACTTGTTCAATTTTATTTACTAAAAGATTTTCACTACTTTCAAAAGTGACCAGACTGGACTAGATTTTATATTTTATTTCATGCTGCTTTGCTATAAGTTTTGCTGTAAGCTGTTCTTTGACCTGTGGAGTATTGCCGATAAGCGAGCCGTTGAAGACTGCAAATGTTGGTAGTGATCTCTGTTTCTGCAAAAACTCTGCTTCACTTCCTATTTTTTTAATCATCTACAGAAATCTGACTTTGTAAGTCTTTTCAAGGTTTCCTAGACTAAATATGTATCATTATGGCTACTGGGTATCTTAGGTAATCGGTACTTAGGTTATTGATCGGTAGCGCCACAGGTGTTATCAATTACGTTCTACCATCGTAAACTATTGATATAATCGGGTAGGGGTCATCTACGTCTATCAGTCACGTAGCAAATTGGCTATCCCCTTTGTTACTAACTTTTTTAGGATTTATGAAAACTTTCTAGGTCAGTCATCCATCGCCCTGGAGTATTTCATCATATCAAAAACCATTTGACCCCTATTCTTCCGCATGTATGCAGACTTTATCGCTGGTTGGGCGGCAGGTAAGTAAAACGGGAAAAATACGACTAAAAATTGTACCTCTTCTTCGAATATTTTGAATTCGTTGTTCTTCTCGGAAATAGAAAAACGAGAAAATCGAAATGCAGGTCCCGTTTTGAAAACTATTCGGTCCACTTAACAGGAAATAACGCCTCACTCACTTCATTCCCAAAGGAAATATTTTGATGTCCGCGCTGTTCACAAACTGATTCCCTACACTTACAAAATCCGCCTTTCAAATTTTTACAAGCTTGTTCCATCTAGATCGAGAGGCCAGTGTTTTAAAATTTCGTACAACAAACCTCGAAGTGCGGCAAGGTTGCACTTTTTCTGCTGTAAGAGCTGGTTCTTCTTATCTTAAGTTACGTTTTCCTGACCTCCCTTCACAGACAAACATCCATCGTTTTCAACGAGTAGCTAGGAAGGCCATCTTGTCTTACTGAACCCTCTTCTTTACATGCACTGCTTTGCTTTGTTCCTCCGGTTGTGTTGTTTTGTTTGTTTTCTTTTTCACGACTGCCTTATGTGTCGTAATAAGTACAATACAATGATTAACATCTCTTTTTAGATGAAAACTCAGTAAGGCTAGGTTGATCTAGACCAGTCGCATATTATCCAAACTAGATAGCAAACCAGTTGTTCCTGGGTAGAAGTAGTAACCTGTGCTTTGTGCGAAGGTTGTTTTTTTCTGTTGCCTATTTGCACATCCCTTTTCCTTTCCAAGGGACATAGATTAAGTGGTTGATCTAGATACGATACATATTGCCTAACGCAGCTTTGATCTCCGATTCCACTTTTGCCCTCTAGATATGCAAAACGCTCTTCACAGGAAAAATTAGCAACGATTATAAGTCGAAAACGCAGTTTTCATGGGTTTTCAGGGCGGATCTATGAGTTGGTAGGCCTGCAGCAGTTGAGTTTCTAAATTTGCCAGGATCCTCCAGTTTCTTCTACCAGAAAGGTGGAGGGGACATAAAGAAATACGTCTAACGGCGTGGCGTACTGATTGATATTATGGTTTAAACACACCCAATACTTTACCAAACATAAAGAAGAATTGCGAAAATCGCAAAATCTATGTCACTTTCTGTTCAGTACCTTGCTCTAAATCAAATGCAGCATTTACTGGTCATTTCATTACTCTTAGAAAAACAGTCTTTCTCTGCAATAATACATTTATGTTTACTGCATTCAAAGCGCATCATTCTGACGTATCCTTGATAAATAGATAAATATAACTTTCAAAGAGGAGGTTTTTGGCAGATTTAGAGACCAGACATAAAACTAGAGCTCATAACTTCACACCATGAGCAAACATATATTTATGTTGAACGACTATTTCGATAAAGTATGCTTTCCTGATTTGTGACACTGAAAATAAGCGAGGGCAAAAAATGGATCTTTAACCCTTTTAGTCCCGCTGGTGCATATATGTACCAGTACTTTTTTCTTTCTTATGACAAAGGATCGGCTGAATCTTTTACGCAATATCGATAGTCCTCTGAGAGTTCTATGTGAATTGAGTTTCGCTGATCCAAAACATTGCAAAACGGGTGAAATATAAAATGCCAAATTTTCGATTTTTGATTTTTTGTCGATTTTTTAAAATATACCAAGATATCGAAGCCTGTAGAAGAGGTATATTGTGCAATAACTACATCCTACACTATTTTTTGGCATAATAAATATTATCGGTTTTGGCATATTTTAGATTAGTAGCCCTCTAAAATCATCGGTTAGCAGCAATGCATATGTCGAAGCTTTCGAGGGCGAAAAGTCGTAATCACAGTCAAAATATGGATATTTATATTCTAACAGTGATGGCGAGGGACAGCCCAGATGGAGTGAACAGGCAGCGCATCCCAGAAGTTTCAAAAAATTTCATCGAGACTTCAGCTGATGCTCCTTTCCTTCCAATAATGGATGGTATTTTACGACGTTTTTGTACATGGCCCAACAATTTACCTCTCTTTAAAAAATTTTATATAACATCGAATTAAAAATTAGGCAGCTTTAGCTCTAGGTATTTGTTCACTTTACAGTATTTAGACTCAGTTTTTTGCCCTCAAAATTGCCTCATGTACTAAGCTACAAATATTTTCAGAAAATGTAGAAAACCCTAACTGAGAAGTGGGTCACAACAGTTATGATCGCTATGAGCTAGACTATTAATGTGAACCGTAGGCTGTTTCCTCCAGACTCTCGCACGTCTCGGGGCTCAAAGGGTTAAATTATCTCAGAAACTAAAATGCAAGAATTCGGACACCGCTTTAATGGGGTATTTTTGAACCAACTTTTATGATCCATCCTAATCATTAAAGAACAAATTTTCTTGTACTTAGGCGGTGCCGGCCTCATCGTCGGCCATCCCCTCGACACGGTGAAGGCTCGTCTCCAAACCATGAATGCCTACAGAGGAATCATTGACTGTGCAATAAAAACTGCTAGACAAGAGACGGTGAGTAAAACGTGCTGAGGATGAAGACAGGAACTCCTCTAAGAAGGTGTATTTCATGCTTTACTTATATTTGTATTTAATGGCCATGTCTAGATCTATGGTCTCTACAAAGGAATGTGGGTACCGTTCCTTTCTACCGGAGCTTTACACTCACTGCTCTTTGCCGGATATGGAGCAGCTCTACGAGTGCTGCATCCTGGAGAGTCAAATGTGGAGGCGCGGAAGGACTTGCCGATGTCCGAGGTGCTTGCAGGTTCCCTTCCGAAGTTTGAGCTTTACTAGCTCACTTCTTCCCTACTTCACGACAAAAAAATAGTGTGCGAGTGATGATACGCAGAAACCGGTGCGGTTACTAAAGATTCTGGTTATTTGCGGCGGATTTTTAGGAATATTCTAGAGATTTTTCGAAGTTACCGCAGTTACCAGCCACTTTTTTGTTCATGTAGCCCCTCTCCACCCCCTTATACAGCATATTTCAGATATTGATTGCTTCCATGTGCGGTACGATGGTGCAGGTCATACCGGTTATTCCCGTGGAACTTCTAAAAACCCGCCTTCAGGTAGTTATTGTAATAGACAGAAAAACAATTATTACTAAAAACTACTAGAACCACCACTTTGCAAAATGCTTCGTTGAGAGTTAAAGGCAGCACCCACTCTAAAAGCGATTTCGAGATTCAGGTAGTTTATGAAACCCGATGGCTGAATAGCCAAAAGCCAAAGTGAAAGCACCGGTAAGCTGCTCATTTGGGAGAAAACGGCCGAAGCGTCGGGTACTCGGTGGACTAGTTACGAAGGATGTGGGAACGAGTTTTCTTGTCACTTTATTTTCCTTACTGGTTAAAGCGCCACAACCATTTGATATGAATAGAGTTGTACAAGCTTTCCACGTCCTCGCACTGAGGCGGGAGGCGACTCCAACAGAAAGAATGCGACGGGATGGAAAACCCGTCCATAAAATCGCGGACGAGTCTTCTGGAGCGAATTTCTCGGTCAGGAATGAGTTCTGAGCCAAGAAAACTAAACCTTAACCCATTTTTGAGTTCATCTTTCGGAATCCATCGAGAACTCAGAAGGTGTTCTGAGAGTGGATGCTGCCTTTAAAGGGATCTGAGGTAGCTTAGAAAAAGACTGGTGTAGGCGAAACTGTGGTAAGATTTTTTGCTAGTTTTAAGATTTTCAAATTAGCTTTTGTGGGACTGGTAGAAAAATTTTTTCGAAGCTGCATAGCTCCTCTTCTTGAGGCTAACACCCATAGGGTAGGCGGGGCCAGACTTCCAGGGCTGCGATTCATAAAAGTATGGTTTGGCTAGCCAGGCTAGCCACCACGATTTATAATGAAACACTGGTTTTTGTGGTTGGCTTATCAGGCAAAAACAATGACTGATTAGGGAGTCGATATTTGTTCCAGTCATTCTTATTGAGATTGGTTCGCTAACCTGGTTAGCCAGACCAAAGTTTCACGAATCCCAGCCCAGGTGGCCACCGCATGCGTTCAAATAGATTGACTGAGCCAGCTCTCGCCGTTTTGGCCCATTCGGACACGTGCGGCACTCCATCGGATGGTTAACGGGTCCTAGTCCATGAGAAAAAGAGTACCAAGTGATTTTTTTAGCTATGCTTTTAAACAAAGAGGGGGGAGGGGTGGTAGGAGGAGGACTATGAGAAAGACAATATATCCGGACATCATAATGATGGAGATGGCTAATACGGCTTTTTTTCTTTAAAAAATTAAGCTTCTCCTCATTTTTCTAGTACCTCCCAGAAATTTGGGAGAGCGGACGAGTTTGTCGAGGGCTGTTCTCGCCTCCTAAGCTGCAATTATGCCAGCACTTCGGCTAGCATAAGTAGGGTATATACTATGTACTAGTATGTGTAAAAAGTTGGGTAATGAAGCTGTAAAAAAGCTTAGATAACGAAGAACCAAGTCAGGCCCAAGGTGAATTTAATATTTTAGGTTCAACGTGAGAATGTTTCTCGAAGCACAGCGCATTCCTCAAAACTCTACTCCGGTCCTATGGAATGTGCTACACGAATAGTGCAAAACGAAGGAGTGAAAGGTCTATTTAAGGTAACTTACAGTTATTTGAGAAATCCCCCGTACGGTTCATTCGACCCGCAGCGCGCATGCAGCGCAATATTGTCTACCGTCCGATCAACCAATCGATAGTACACTCAGTCTAATGGCTGAATTTGGACAACTGGCATAGCATCAAAACAAGTGCCCTTTTCCATCCGTGATGGGGAAAATGTCTTAGAAAAATGGCCATGAAAGAATTCCACACTGAAATTCTATTTAGGGTGGAAAGGTGATATTTATGCGCGATTCTATCGGCTACCTCTTCTACATCCCAGTTTATGAACTAATTCTACGATTTATGCGAGCCCGCAACGTCAACGACACTGGTGCACAGGTGAGGTTGGACATGCAACGTCGAAATTCCTGGATAGAGGGTGTGGCCTGCCCATGTCATCACTGGTCATCACCCGCCTTGTTTACAGCTGCTTGCTGGTGGTTGTGCGGGCGTCTCCGGCTGGCTCTCGGTCTGCCCCCTTGAAGTCGTCAAAAATAGGATACAAGCGGAAAATAGTACTCGTAGTATGTGAGTTTTTGAACATAATGAGGAAATTTTCGAGTTTTCTGACAATAAAGTACATTCCAGGACCGCAACCCAGATCGTCAGGTACATCTGGCGACATGAAGGTGCGCGCTCCTTCTACCGCGGTGGACTGGCGATGGCTATACGCGGATTTATAGTTAATGCTGTAATATTTCTTGTGTATGAGAATATTTATTCTTTAATAGATACTACTCCAAAGTTGGCTTTAAGCACTTCATGATCTCTGATTGACTAACTAACTCGTTTTACTTGTAATTTAAATTAAGAAATTGATGAAGAGCTGTCTCTGTAAATAAAGTAAACCAAATTGACTTCCAGAGACATTCCATGAAATGCAACTCGTTAGAATAACACCGTTTGAAATGTCCTGTTTTTTTTTTGAAGACAGTAGAAAGAAATGCAAAGACTCGGGAAAGACTTTGGGACTGGCTACAGTTTCTGGCTGCAGATTTTTTTTGCTTTTATTTCCTAGTCGTTTCAAAGATGCTCTATTTAGCAGTTAATGTGCATCGAAAAAATGAATGTTTACAAGGAGTATCTTTTCAAGAAAAATACTGTGCAGTGATGCTTCCCCAAAAACCTTGACGATGTAGGAGCTTGGAGATGAGAACACAGGCATGGCTCTCGTCGCTAACCTGCTGGAGTGCTCTAAGTGAAAAAAAAAACAATCGGGGTGGTAGCAATTCGGCTATAACTGGCGGTTAACCAACAAGTATAACTGGTAGTTATAGACGCTATAACTAGGCCATGGTTCAGCGCTTGGTACGGCTGCACAGAATGTAGCCTGGGGATCTTTTCCGGGTTAGTATCCCTTCTGTTCATCTGGTTTTGCGCTGCCACAGGGTCTCGCCAGCGTTCCTGGTTTGTCTATAAGTGGATCCTGGTTTGGAAAATAAACTGATAGCTATCGTAGTGGTAAACGTTAACGGTTTAACTGCCAGTATCTGGGGAGTTGCTACCACCTCGGTATTCTCGTAACACACAACTGGAGAGAAGAATATCGGCAACGTCGTGAGCAAATGTTGCTCATCGTGCTGAAAGTGATGATAAGGGAGTTTCTGTCAGTGTCTTCTTATTTATTTAGTCATTATTTATTATTTGCCCATAAGGCAATGTCTGGTTATTTGGTTAGTATATAAATTCGTGCGGTTTTTTGCATAAGCCATGATTTCCCCAACTTCCAGTAGCTGATCATATGCAACACTCCAGTCAATACTGCTCGTCTTCTTCTTATGGAAGCATCCTTACATCTGAAATGAAGCCAATCAATCAACTGAAATTTTTATGCTATACTTTTCAGGCTATGCCTAGTGAAGGGACTCTTCTAATCGCATAGACAAGTTCGGATCGCCCTGAAGAAAACAGTACAAACATGCCTTTTTTACCACTCTGGTTCTCCCCAGTTTCACAATGTTACTTTCCTGCGGTTAATCGCGGAAAAACAGTAATAGAAAAAAGCTTCGAACCTTATTTTGCTCTTTGCTTGTTATTGCTAACTGCTAAATAACAAGGTGCTTTTGATTTTGTTCAAGCGGCTCTCTCTCGAGTAAAACTGGAGCGGAATGGCATGCTGGTCCAAATCAGAATTTCCATCGTTCCATGCTCCCCATACTGATGTATACCGTATCGTTTGCAATGCTCACTTTTAACAAGTAATATTCAAAGACGAACCAGCAAAATACCATATATCAGGCTAGCACATAGTTAAATGCAGCACCCACTCTTAAAACGGACGTGGCGTAGCGGAAAACTCGTCCACGAAATCGTGGGCGAGTCTTCTGGGGCGACTTTCTCGGCCAGAAATGACTTTTGAGCCGAGAAATTTGAAATTCAACCATTTTCTGAGCTCCTCTTTCAGAATCCATCAAGAACTCAGAAGCATTCTGAGCGTGGGTGCTGCCTTTGAGATTTGCAGAAAAAAATCAGGTGTGCTCCGAATAAGTTGAGAACTATCCAGCCAGGCACCAGCTGTTTTGTCATTTGAAACTCCAGGATGGCTTCATTATTTTTTAATTTTGCACTTTCCTGCATCTTCGTTTCTGGGATAGCTCTACTCCTAGGTAAATTACGTTTAGGTTCTGAAAACTCTAAGTTCGGCTCGATCTACGCATTCCGGACAGCGGCAGGTTTCTAAAGAAGTGGTCCTTATCTTTAGCCTTAAGAAACAAGTAGGAGTGACCAAGAGAACACTGCCCAAACTTCTTAACTTGTTTCCAGGGCGAGACGTGGATAATTTGAAGGAGATACCTGAGTACCGGTTTTTCTCAGAAATATGCAGAATCCTTCTCTGGAGAAAAACTTCTGACGTATATAACCTGTTCCTACCCTATAGAAGATGGTTCAGTACTTGCAGACTTCCGAAAATACTAAAAAGTTAAGTTTTCGCAGTAGCTCAAGGATTCAGTTGTTATGCTAATTAGTGAGTTTAAAGGTCATAGTAGTCGCTAAAGTATGTCAAGATTTTTGCGAAGGTCAAC
>KN552056.1:14550-29479 GCA_000797555.1 Oesophagostomum dentatum
TTTTCAGAATTTCTAAACAGCTTCTACATTGGGGTCAGCTAAATATCCTCGGAAACCGGTGGACCTAGCAAAGTTTCGGCTGTCGATTTCTTCATCGGACATCAGCTTAAAGAGCTTTGCTACGGACCAATCGAAGAAATCTTGCACAGAATCTGAAGCATATAAAAGAAAGCGTAGAATTCGTTGTCGTATTTAAAAAACATTAGGTTTGTTAAGTTTTTGGAATTTCCTGTCCAGGTTTTTAGAGAAGAAGAATCAGTCAGAACAGGCCAGCCCATAAGATAGACGCAAACGCATACATATACACACCGATAATGAGGCTGATGTTTTCCCTCCCGGAAGCACTGAGGACCACAGCTTGAACTTCCTCGCCCATATGAATTAACAGTCAAACCTATTTTAGGTCCCACTGCCAGTTTGACCAAATGGTTTATCAGCAAGTCTTCAATTTATTCGCTGGTTCTACTTGATCCATGTTTTAACTCGTACCAGATTTAACTTGAACCATGGACTGAATAATGAATATAGACCCTAGTTTTCTTCAGAAGTTTGTGCTGCCCTTATAATTCGCCCTGTTCGATAAAAGCGTCAATGGATGTACAGCACAATTCCTGAAAGAGCTCTGTGCTAAAGGTGGTTTCACGATTTTTCAGCAAACAAAGCAGCATTTAGACCGTTAAACAGATTCAACAGAATTCAATGACCCATATCATCGTCTAATAGCAGCGTAATCTCATGAATTCTAACCATGATCTCTAACACTTTATTGCACCCTATACTATATAGGAATCAATGCTATAAAATGTTATTGGAATTTTCTCTATAAATAAGTATCGTCATCCCTGCATATGTTCTATAAATGGAGCAGTTCATCATGGAGCAGATCCTTGCTCTTCTCGTCATTGTGGAAGGAGTTCTGGTAAGGTCACCATAACCCTTAAAATATACCTATTAATGAAGAAGATGCTGGACATAGCAATCCGGCAATGTTCAGCTGGATATCGGTTTCTCACTGTCGTGATCTGGAGATAACTACTGTGAGGTGTTGCTTCTATTGCGTCAAATGATTTTCCTGAGCATTTCTTTTGAGAAAGCAGCAACCTTCGCGCTTTTTCATCAATATTGTAAATACGCTTCGTTTCGCGAGTCTAACAAATTGGCATCATCACGCAGAGCTATCCTAATATTGACTAATATTTAATATAAATTAGCAAATTTGATGATACTGTGCTGAACAGGATCAGTTCATCCTACTAGGAAACAGGACAAATTTGTTCCACCCACGACATTAACTTCGCTGTCTCCGCCTGTTCCTGCAACAACAGATGTGTTGTTGCAGGAAAATACCACTTTAGAGCCGCTGCGTGATTCAGCAAGAGCAACCATCCATCCTTCTTGTGTCTTACTAGATCAAAAATATTCTGCGAAATCATAACCTTTGCGTCGTCCAAGCTCTCTGTAGATAGCAAGGAAAGCACGCATGCACAAAACTGATTACTGCAAGCTTACTAATTCGTGTGCGATTGACGAATATTTAGGCAACTTTCAGCACTTCCTTACAAACCCCCAATTGATTCAGTCTCTGCGGCCGCCTTCTTAATCCTTCTCTTGAAAGTTTTATATTAACATCATTTCTGTGATAGGAAGAGAAAGTGAGCGGATAAGATTACCACTTGTATAAGAAGTGTACACATGAACGGACAAACTTTCTCAGTTGTATACTAGTTAAATTTTTGGAAAGCGAAGTCACCAAATCGTTTCGAAGAATTCAGGCTTGCACTCCTGCCGGTCCTGCCCTTCTCGGTATAGCACCGGCACAAGTCACTCTCTTTACCGATCAGCCTTACGATGCAAATAAAGCAACTTTCTACAGTACTTTCACGAAAAACCAGGTTTGGCCGCGCTAGCTGTTTTGGTTACACAGCAGTAAACTCATCAGTATGCTTACAGATAACTGACGCAATTAAAAAGAACAACCTGCCATACGACCCAAGTTCAATAACGGTCAAACCTCGAGACGTCAACGGCAAAGTTGCAGTGGATCTCGAAATTCCGAACGTAGACTGCCTTTTGGTTAGTCCTTAACTACGGTTTGATATTTCTATTTTTTCTGAACAGTCCACTTCAGCTGACAACGATGGTATCACAAATGAAGTCGCAGAATTTCCTTATTACCAGCGCTGGCATACGGTGCGGACTTTTACCAACAGTAACCTACGTGTAATCGAGGACTACTTCATCTGTTTCGAGAAGTTTCTCGTTTCTCGCATTGTCAGCTTCAAAACCGCTTTACCTTCGCTAACTTATTCTCAAATAAAGTATCTCATAGCTGAAACCCTTCGGCTATAAAAATATACGCTCGGAAATGAAAGAATGTTATCGCACACACACCAGCAAAAGCCTCGAGGGCAATTGTGCTTCCTTTCAGCAACTGTGGGCAGCAGAATAATAACAAAATCTGCTTTTATGGAAGATGTGCCAGCTTCATTTATTGAATGTAAACTATTTGAGTATTGAAAAAAGTAAATCCAGATATAGTGTCCTCTCAGTGACGCACAACAGTCTGGAGAAGCAGCCTCTGCTCAAAAGGCAGAGTTTCGGAAAACCGGAAGGACAAAAATCCAAAAAGTGAACTATATGTCTAACCTAGTTCTATGGCAACAGGAAGATCATCATCAGGTCACTGTAGATAATGGCTCCACGGTATAACTATTAAAGGCACAGTCCCACCTCATAATCGCATTTGAGGTAAAGATACTCCCAAGACAACCAGGACTAGACGATTCCAAAAATATGTGTATTATCTCGCAAAGTTTTTAAAAACCCCTGATTTTCAGCTCTTAATTGTCCGCTAAATGTACGAATTTCCAGCAGAAGGGATAGGTGCTTATCGGCTAACATGTTACTAGACATGTCCATTCTTGTAAGAGATAAGTTAGAGAGCGTGGGATGTGAGAGTGCTTCAACAGTTCGCTTGTGCCAACATGGTGAACTTGATCGGATTCACGCTAGCATGTTAGCTACCTGTTCGGCGATACACCTCAAACTTGTCCGGATGTGAGAAAGATGTGAGAAACCCCGCCCCTTTTTGAATCTTTGACCCATTAAAAAACGGGGTTTTCGATGGCTTTGGTGCAAAAAGTTTGTACCGTTGTGCTCAGCTACTCCAGCCGAGTCTAGTTATATGAAAATCTCGGTAACGATTTCCAGGTGGGACTGTGCCTTTAAATTAAATAACGTATTTCTTAAAATGTTGGCTCATGAGTTTCTCTGCTAGAACTATAAATGGAAATTTACTCTACAGCTCACCTGTCATATAATTTGCACGACCTCAACTGTGCTGCAGCTGCACGGCCTTTTTATCACCTCGCACACTACCTGTACATAAGTCAGTTTCGCACGTGCGATCTGCTCCATTTTCCGTTTTGTATTTACATCTTCTGCTCCTATTTTCACTCTTTGCTAGTTGTTTCTGTCAATAAATATACATTATATTCATGTTTGACCACTCCCATGTTCTCTGTGGCACCAAGATTAGCTTAACGATGACGATTAATGTCTGTCAAGATTTACGGAAAGTTCGGCATTTCCAATGACGCCCTTACCCTTAAAATATTACTACACTTGCAAAGCATGTTATAGCTCAGTAAAATACTGCCGCTCTCCTTGCAGTTTCCAATGGGCAGACTCCTGTGCTTGTCGTTATTCCCTTCTCTCCCAACTGAGCCGTGAGACAAAAGCAAATAGCATAACCATTTTTACTCAAGCACAAAGAACATGCGGCAACATGCACATATAGTCAGGAAGAAGTAGCGCAGAACAGGCCTAATGATGAAATGTTTAATCGTTGCGTGAAAACATTCAGCCCATTCGTGGTGAAGCTGCAAAGATGCACTATAGCCAGATAACTAGGTTAACTCGATCATTACACATGCATCGGCCTTTTTTTCGCGAAGTTCGTGCCCCTGCTGTGCGTTTCGATATCACTTTCATTTTCCCATTTACCGCAGTTCCTTTAAGTTTTCGAGCATTGCCCATTGTAGCAGTGATCGCATCTATCGCTGGGACAATTACTAGATCAATAAAGCATGGTAAGCCATGAAAATAATGCGCAACCTCCAGAGACATAAGAAAAAGTTCGAATCTTGGAAGGCCTCACAGTTTTACGGTTAAAAAAGTTTAACATTTGGGTCGTTCAATTTTAGTAGATTTGAATGACAGACATCAGCTGCTAATAGCACCGTTATCCCATGCATGCTGAGACTTTATTGCAGTGTGTGCTAAAATAGGAACAATCATTCAAATATGATTGGAAATCCCTATAAATGGGTTCTGCTACTTGAGCTCCTGTTCTGAAAATGAGTTTGATGTTTATTTTTCTCGCCATTCTGAGAGGAGTTTTGGTGAGGCTCCTTTGAGTTTTGCCTTATGTCAAATAATTTAAGATGCTCCTTAAATGCGCTAGGAACTGCAAAATTCCGGAAAATCCGCCGAATTCGCAGTAAATGCGTAGATTTGACATAATTTTTTCAAAATCTCTTAGTTTGGGATTGTACGAACACTCTGAGGCAGCATGGAGCTTTCTAATTATAGTCTACTTAACTATGCTTACTTGGTCGTCACTGAGATTTCAGTCCAGGAAACACCATTCCGGATGCGATATATTTTCGAGGAAGAATGAAGGGCGCAACGTATGTCATCTGTTTTGAAAGCGATAGAGAAGAACAAAAAACGTATCATCATATCAGACACTGCACTCTGAAAACCTCGAACTCCTGTATTTCTTCGTATCTCTTGTTCGAGTTTAGATTTTTTAGTATGTTACTAAGGAGGAGATTAGCAATTCGTCTCATTTTTGTCGACACTACGCAAAGGTGATCTCCCTAGTAAGAAATAAATATATGCAGTGCTTTCGTGGCGATTATCTGCTGGAACTATCAAATTCTGCGATATGTCGCTGCCAGTACAACTAGACCTATAGATGAAAAGACTGAGAGGCACGATTTACTTCCTTTTTTTAATTAAAATGAAAGATAAACAAGCGACGTCACCAGATCACTTCGACCAATTTAGGCTTGCGGACCTGGCCTTCCTAGTGGAGCACCAGCACAGGTTACTCTTTTTACAAATCAGGTTTAAGATGCAAACAAAGCCACTTTCTATTCTACTTACGCGGAAAAGAAGGCATGGCTATGCTCCTTGCTCAATTGCCGTTGGCCTAATAATTGTTTCCAGATAAACAACATGATCAAAAGTTAACATGTGCCATGCGACGCAAATTCAGTGAAAGTCAAGCCCCGAAATGTCAACGGCAAAGTGGCAGTGGATATCGAAATTCGGAATGTAGACTGTCTGGCGGTTAGTTGTCAGTTGTTAGTACAAATTTTCACACTATCTGATGATAGTCGCTTCAGCTGACAACCATGGTGGCGGTAATGAAGAAGCAAACTTCCTTTATTACCAGAGCCGGTATAAGATGTGGATTTCCAATAGTAACTTACGTGTAGTCAGTTATGACATCAATGAAATAGTAAAATGTCCTATCACCAACGTTCGCATATGATTCAATGAATTCGAAAGGTAACCTATGTATGATCGAAGACTACTTCATCAATTTAAGGACTCTAACCTCTTTAGCTTGAAAATCAGTTACAGTTCAAACGATTTCCAAGCATAGACTTTTGAGGCTGTTGTTTCATAACTATATAAGCAAAAAAATTTTCTTGAAAAAACAGTGGAAGTAATCTCACACATGAAAACTGCAGGCCAGACACAGCATGAACAATGCCACAGATGAGGCAACCCATCTTGGTAGAAAACTTTTCGAGGTACCAACCAGGAAGGTCACCTTAGCGTAGTGTCGATATGCAAAAATGGCATATACAGACGAATCGCTAATGCTCTCTCGAGTGACATACCAAGAAATCAAGACCCGAAAGATTGATACGTACAAGTTACAGGTGTTCAAAGTTAGCAAAGCACCCGGTTACGTAGTGATGAAAAAACACTGGTAATTAGTGTAAAAACGTACTGTTCCAGTTTATAAAATTTGCACCGCTGCTATCAGCTCTTTCTTCTCGAATCTATAGGAAAAAGGCGACAACGATTTTCGACGGGACTGTGCCTTTATGAAGGCGTTGTATGTAGAATCAGTGGGTATCAGTTTTCAAAAATTTGCCAGTTTTTCATTTTCAAAAGATCATCATTTTTCAGGTTTCCGAACAAAAGTAGAAAATTTTGACCTTAGCATCCGTTTGTATTGTCATCTACGTGACTGGATTAACTTTCTGCAAAAGAACTCTCTTACGAAAATATGAATATCGATTGGTTTGAAGGTATCCGACGTGCGCGAGCTGTCATATTGCATTAATGGCGCGAAGAAAAAAACCTGTTGACACGACACGCCTCAGTTTTTGACGCACGCATGTCGCATAGTGGTCGCGATACGGTAGCTGGTAACATCCGTCCTGTTGTTCATTCCTGCATTAGCTTGCACTGCGCTTCGTCAAGCTGGTTGCGTAGTTGTTTATAGTTGCTGTTATGTGTGAATAAAAATGCCTAGCTCTTTCTTACCAATAGCTAGTTTTTGGAGTTTTTTGCATAAAATTTCGATATCTGAATGATCTATCACTCAAAGCACCTAACGCCATATTAATCGGATTGCTCATTTTTGAACATTAGAGAGTTTTTGAATTTTTGAGATTTTTCAGTATGAACCCACACGTTTTTATGGCGGCCACCTTTGGCCGCGCTGTCGAATGTCTTCGACTGCTACAGGTATTTTTGCAGATGTTTACCATCGTCCCAGTTATCACATGATTTTCATTGCCAGGAAGTACTCAGTGCCTTCATCAGGCAGTAGACAAACATTTCAGTGCCGAACGTCGTACTGTCTGCTGTCTGTGGTGAACTACACAACGGGACTGATTATCGTATCTTGGCTCTTTGAAGCCTACGGTGAAATGCTTAATGTGTTGTATTGTGTTGCTTCATGCCTGTTTGGCATCGCTATCACTGCGCTATATATGAATAGACCCCTGCTTATGGTTCCTGATGTGATCTATAAGGTAAATACGGATAAGCAACTGTAGTCGAGCACAGGCGACGTAAGTATAGCTATAGACCAGATTTCTGCGCACTTCAGGTTACGGTCTCATTTTGTGGTCTATTTTTCGCCATACAAGAGGCAGATACTGGTATAGACGGCGGAGTGAGCCGGCTTGCATTGGTCGTCATTGCTGTCGTACTACAATTTGCTGAGGTGAGCGACCATAAACCAATGTTTCGAAGTCTAAAAGAACCATTTTAAGGGAACACGATATCGTTTACAATGTCACTGATATCCCTGAAGACCTAGTCGAACTTCTTTTAAAGACAGCACTAGCTAAAATTCCTTACAAAACCTGGACAAAAGACATGTGTCGAATTTCGAATCAAAGTAAGACACTCTGAAAGTTGCTATTTCCAGAAAATGTTTTCACGTTTCATCACATTGGGACCTAAACGCTCTACTACCCCCGAACCTCCAAATTTGAGATTTGAAAAAAAGTAAGCAGCGTAATGTTTCCAGAGGCAGGGTAAGTGTTGTCGGGTGTAGCGAACTCGTCCACATAACGCCGTACGTCCAGGACGAGTTCATTTGCACCCTGCAACCGCGGCCACGCCTTTGTAATCACTACGCGACGGATCCTTGAAAAAAAAAAACCAAAAATGCTGCAGCGTGGTAGACATGTGATCGACAAGAAAAATGCATGCTTACGGCTCGCTCGACCGCTGCGCAAGCGCACGCGCGATAAGAAGAGACACGACTCCGGGAGGGGACACAGAGCGCTGTAAGAAACACAAAGGTCCTGGGGTAGGGACGCGGATGTCGACCATATGATTCCTGGCTGCCGTCGTTGATGCAATGCTTAAAATTGCGGCGGTCGCGATAAGCGTCGCGGTCGGCTCATGGGTATATATTTTTTCCCCCGACAGTATGCCAATACGTTTAGAGTGATCTGTTTATCTAGACAACTTTTCTTTTCTCAGACATATGCGGCGGAACAAGACATAATACTCTATAATTTATAAAAATAATAAAATAACTTATCGTAAAGCATTGGAATGCTCGACCATGCGATGCTGTCGCACAAGATAAAATGTGCCTTTTCCTTACACAAGAATTGGGTGTTAGGAACAGAAAGCCTGCAAAAATATTGCCAAGGGGATGTGCGGCGCTGAAAGAGACTATTTGAAAGTTCCTATAATTCCGCGTTTTACTGTCCCAACTTTTGGCTTCTTTGTCAAACGAACAATTCACGACAATTCTTATCGAGAGGAGTAAAACTTAGAAAGAATTTATTGTTAGAAGAAAAAAAGCAAAAACAAAAAACGCATTTTTGGATACCCTTGTTCATGGCTTCAATCTCTGGCATAATAACTTCAGAACTACGTTCTCTTCCTCTCACTATCCGCAATTCAAATGGAAGTCCAGCAGCTGGTGCAGCATCGACCACCACCCACCTATGATCAGCTTTCCATTTTGGAACTTGGCTTACAGACAGGTCAACAAATGTTTTCCTAAGTATATTGGAAAACATTATTCTTACCTTCCTCATATGTGGAATACTGATTTTTCAGGACCTTGCACAAGAGCAAAGATCGTTGTGTTCCAGCCAGCACCTGCTGCGGCAACTCGTCCTGAGACCCCTCCTCCGTGTTATGAACTTGCTGTTGAGAAACTAAGGATGGCGCAAGCGAATTCGTTAAAGTGATTATTATCTCGAAATCCCGTAACTTATACCCATCGTTACTATGGAAGAGGTGCAGTTTACTACTGCTGTAGCGCTGAGTAGTTTGGTAAAGTGGAAAGCAGACACTAAGTACCAGGAATAGATGTTACTCAACTTTTTTATTCTCTTCTTCCTTCCCAGTCTTTTGCTGGTCCCCTTCTTTACTGATGAGCCTGGGGGGGAGGGGGTGGGGGAACCGCTGAATGTGATTCTCTTAAAGGTAGAGGCGAAACCAATCAAATTTCTGATTCTTTTCTTCATTTTTCTCATGAGTTCACTTTTTTTGTTTTCTTGTTATCTACAATGGTTCATTTGATATCTAATGTAGAATATCGATTAGAGGGTCTTTTCTGTAGATAGGCTAGTGGGTCACGTATAATTTCTGCTGACATTTTTGGCCTATTGATTTGCCCATCAGGCGGTTCTATGCGGGGTCTTAATCTGTGCCAGTATTCCCTTCTTTTAGCACTTTTTTCTATTTCTGTTCTTGAACACATGCGATTTCCTGAGGACCTTTAAAAGTTCTAGAACTTCCTAGTATTTGAGGAATTTTTCCGCGCTCACATGCCGATGGTCACATTTTGTTCTCCAGTGTTCCATTTCCGGGTTCAACAATCGGGTTTCTTCTCCATGCGGCGGTTTGATCGCTCGTGAACTTTTACGTCACATGGCCCTGAACGTTTTCTCTCATATTGCTGATCTCATTGTTGTTATACACTCCGCCGATTTGTGTAAAGCCATTCCCATTGATCGTGCCTAACTATCGTGATAATCACGCGGATAAACCGTTATTTATCGCTGTGTTGTTTCGAGCATAACCACAGACAGGCCTAGATAGGAAAGTAGCATGAAAAACTATCGGGCTGAAAAGAGGCTGCCGATTAAACGGAGTGTCCACGCTCAGAATGCCTTCTGTTTTCACAGTGGATTACAAAATCAATCAAAATGGATTACGGTCCAAACATGCCGCTCGAGTCAGTCCTGACGAGGAAGATCGCTGCAGAATATACGTCGCGCATGCCTGCGCGATTTTGCGGACAAGTTGTCAACCTCGGTTAACATCTTCTGCTGAAGCCCAGTATCGCCTCCAGCAGTATAGGAGTCTTATAATTTCGTCTATGATTAGCAGGTATAGTGCTTTAATTAATGCACGAGGTGAGATGTATAACTCGTCCGCGAAATCGCGCGGATATGCGCGACACCTCTTCTGCGGCTATTTTATCACCCATGAGTGATTTCTTGTCGGGATTTTTGAACGCTAGCCGCTTAAACGAAGTCCTCTTTTAGAACTTACCAAGAACTCAGAAGTCATTCTATGCCCGGATACTGCCTTCAAAAACAGAGCAGAAAATTTCTGGAAGTCTCCTTTAAATGTGAAATGAGTCATAAATTCGCTGACTTTCGATAGGTGAAAAACACATATACTAACAATTAATGTGCTGCACAGAATTCTTCCTTTCAGTATACCAGCGGATACTTTTGTTATTGTAAATGAGCGAGATTCTTTTTTCTTTCAGTGATATAAGGAGATGTGAGCGAGAAAGAGTATTGCGAAGAAAGCGTAGAATGGAGATCAAACACCTGGATCTAGTACTTCATGGATAGGAGCTTCCATGATCTACAATACCGCCCACAATTATTGCAAAAATAGCGCGTTTAGATGGACAAAACCATCGGAAAGCGTGCACCTTCGTAACTTCCTCGGAAAAAGAGGTTTTTCAATTTTGAAACCAGTTTGTAATAGAAGGCGTCGAGATGAATTCAAAGCTTACCATATTTCCTAACTTGGATGACTTTGAAACCTAGTATGGGCAGTGTGAAAGTATATGCCACTTTGATGTCAACGTGTAATTTCCTGTTGAAGCCGATCTGAACGGGTGCTGAGCAAAATTATGAACTTGAATTTTGCTAGGTAACTTTTAATGTACTACACAAATATAGTAGTTGGCGATTCCATTTGAATAAATACATTCTATTTTACAAATATGCTTTTAAAATTCACAAAAGGACCTTTTTCGAAGGGGTTGTAGACGTGCGACGGTTTGCAACGCTTTTTTCGCACAGACACGTGTTATTTTTGCAATAACTGTGAGCGGTAGGGTAGATTCCACGTCCATAAAGATTCCATGTTTAGGCAAATGGATTGCGCTCTAGGCCCTGTAATTTGCCCCCTCTAATCTGATGTCGACGATGTGCATCGTCTGTAGCCAGGAGTATGGTCTCTCCTGATGGTAGTCTTACGAAACGACCACATAATCTTGTTCCTCCAGCTCGGATGTGCGCATTTTGTTAGGAGGAAAACCTCCTGAAAACATTGTCAGCAAGGTAGAGTACACGTACTTAGTAAAATTTTAAAGTTACCGGCTACGCCAGCGCGGATAGCACATTGCAGTAGCAGCGCAGCAAGCGTTTTGAGTAGAAGTCTATGAGTGCAATACGGCAATAAATGCTTTTTTGTTTTACATTGGCCATAAAAAAGCAAATTCACTGTTCTAGGGCAAGTCAGGGTGCGATCGCGTAACCATGCTGGTATTTGTTTATTTGTTTGTTTAAGATCATACGGAGCATACAGCTTAATGTTGAGTGAAACGATTAGCGCTCCTGCTCACTGAATGCGACGCTGAACGCTGAAATGATCATTTCTAGCTATGTACCTCTAGCATTTTAATCTTAATGTCAAATCACTTCGTAAAAATCTATGTTGAGATTTCATTTAAATAGCATAAATTATCGTAAGAAGAGGAAACGCTTACGGTAAAATAAAAGTTACTGCTTTTTTCTGAAAAGAATCTGAGTTTGATTCGGTTCTCCTTTGCTAATTACAGATAAGCTAGGTCGGCGTGATCAGGTAAAAGGAAGTCTGCTTAGCAGCTTAAACTAACAGTAAGCTTCGTCTAGAGAGCAAGATTATTCAATTTAAAGGCAGCACCCACAGGAACACATCCTGAGTTCTTAATTGATTCTAAAAGAGGAACTCATAAAATGGTTAGGCTTCAAATTTCTTGGATCGAAAATCATTCCTGACCGAGAAAATTGCTCCAGAAGACTCGTACGCGATTTTGAGGACGAGCTTCCTTTTTCGCCGCGCGCTTATAATGGAATCGCTTATCGCTCAAGCGCGTGGACATGGAAGGCTCGCACAACTTCACTAGTACTCAGCGGCAATGGAGCTTTAACTAGTGTACAAAACACAATGACAGGACAACTCGTCCGCACATCCTTCGTAACCGGTCCACCGAGTACCCGACCTTTCGACCGTTTTCTCGACAATGGGTGTCTTGCTGTTGCTCTCACTTAGGCTTTCGGCTACTGAGCCACCGAAGATTCATAAACAATCCAGATCTGAAATTTGGTTTCGGCATGGGTGCTGCCTTTAATTCGTCAAACCAAGTTCTAAAAATTGTAGTTCCACAAATCACACAAGACAAAAGTAAAAAACCAAAAGTCCTCAGACATCTTCATTCATTTATGTGCTGTCATCCTTGCAACGCTAATGCTACAGCCCTAATAGCTCTGCTCTCCTTCAGCTATATCGAGTGAGAACTGCACTGTCTTTGTAGTAGAAAGACGTAGAACTTGCTGAAGGACCAGATTTTTACATTAAGACCTGCAGAAATCATGAGATATTAGTGCTTCCGACCGGAGCCATAAATCTCAAAAGAAGGTCGCGTCAGAACGATAATACAACAAAGGGTGATTATGCGCATAACTCACATTGTTAGTATGCAGTGAGAGAGAATAATAATGTACTTAACCCAGTTAAAAGTAGCACATCGGAAAAATTGGTTTTTCCTGTTTTCTTTGGATTTTATGCGATCCTGCTTCAAAATGAAAACGACGATCTGTGGATGTTAAGTTGAGAAGTTTATTTGACGAGAAATCCTACAATCTATAACAGTTTAATTTGTACAAATTTTAAGAGCATAGACAAGTTATGTTCGCACCGAAATTTCAAAACTTAGAGAGTTTTGTCCGCGTTTTACCATTTGGTCATTTGTGGCCATTCTTTTTGCTGCGCGTGTATGTAGTGACTATTGCCACTTTTTTTGATTTCTTACTGTACTTCATGTTTATAGAGAAAAGGAACCAGTACACGTGTATGGTACTGTAGGATAACTGTTCGCTTTCTTTTCAAATATGTGGTTGATTTGATAGAGCACCAGTGAGGACTGCGTTGAGGAAAGGTTCTGTTTCCTAGCTGCACCAGCTCTTGTTTTTTTTGCCTACGTAGTACGTTGAAACATACATAGTTCCTGAAGGAAACCCACTTAAAATCTTCCAGCACCTCCTTCTTTCGACCAGGAAACAAGATGCCATATATCAGAAGGAAAAGCAGCACAGTTTCGTAAAATCTCGGCTTATTTGTGGCGAATGTTTGAGGTTATGAATGATAACAGACACGAACGCGAAGAATGATGCCGATCAGATGTTATCAATGAAAAGGACAAAGTTCGCTCTGACCACTGCTATTTGATAGGTTTTGGCGGAGCGCCAACTCATTTCCTTCACATGCTGTACTGCAGGACCTGGTTGTGCAGCAACGGAGACGGAAAGAGAACCGGAAAATAACAAGAAAAGAGCCAAGTCTTCAGAAGAACACACAATTATTGGCAGGAAACACTCTTTAAAAACGGCGAGATTTTTACACATTTTGAAAAGACTCACTCTCTCTGGGGACTCAAAGACAAAGGAAGCTGCTGTGAAAGCTATTTGAACTCATAGAATGGGTACTGCCTTTGGAAGAATAAAGACAGAGCAGTCAAGTTGAAAATGTATCGCGCAGGAACAAGTTTACGGAGTTTTTTTTTCGTGCACAGCTAACGGTTGACGTTTTGAGGGTTTGAGGTTTTCACGCGCCTTGAACAGCGGCTGTCTGAAAAGTCGGGAACCAAGGTGGGAAGCTTTGAAGGTTACACTTCCCTGGAAGACTTTAGAAAACGCTTTATCTGTCGGATATGTTAAAGATGCGTGATGGGTCCGTAGCGTCATCCTACCAAGGGTGGGGCTTGCAACATTCGGACAAGCAATCTCGTCCAAGTTCTACAAAGCTGCGAATTGAGGCAACTTGGACGAGTACAATACCGACAGTACAATACCGCTCACAACGGATGTAGTGTGAAAAAATATTCCGGTTTGATGTGGACGTGTAGTTTTCCTGCGGAAGGCGTTCTGAACGGGTGCTAAGCAAAATTATGAATTTAAATTTTGCTAAGTAACTTTTAATGCTGTATATAAATATAGTAGTGGGCAGTACTATTTAAATAATTACATTCTATTTTATAAATACGTTTTCAAAAATTACAAAGGGATAATCTTTGAAAGTGTTATAGGCACGCGACTGTTTGCAACGTTTTTTCAGCACAAATACGTTATTTTTTGCAGTAATTGTGAGCGATATGGTTCAGTGACGACGTAAAACAAAGCAGAGCGCACATAATGGCGTATTCACTGCAAAACTTCACCTATATGAAGAATGCCAAGAGAAAATGACTGAGCAGAGGGACCTCCTTTAGAAAGAGACGGCGTTACGGTTGCGGACAACTCGTATCAGCTCCTCGAAAGTGTGTTATACAGGCAGTAAAAGCAGCATTTTTTTTGCAATTTTTAAGAAATTTGAAGTGGTTCTTCATGTCCACCGGGTTTAAAAACATCTTCAAGGGTAAGGAACAGTAGAGTGATTTTTGGCCTTACTGCTACACAATTTGTGAAAATCTTTAAGCTCCTGACAGTGTCAAAGAGAAGTCGCGAAGCGGTACTGGCTTAGTTGCAAAAATTGTTCAGCGTAGGTTTCTTGGCCTCTGTCAATTTGAAGAAATTATGAAAAAATTCAAAATTCTTGAGCTAAAAGTTGTATAGAGTGCTGGGCATACATATCGCCCTAACACATTGAAGTAAAACGATGTAATATATTTTCTTGGGGATATATTTGTTAGGAATTACTATGCCGAACTGCTACTCAACCTGCAATAGAGTAAATATTAATATTATAACTGGGGCATAAACACTTTAGATCGCTACTGTTTGTTCGGTTTCTGGCAGATATTTTGAGTGTACTTGGTGCTTTTCATCTTAGGAGCAAATGCAAGCATCTGTAGTGCTTGCTCCGCTAACTCTCCAGGCCGTTATTTACCTCAGAACTTTACTTTTTGCTTTCG
>KN552062.1:16604-26778 GCA_000797555.1 Oesophagostomum dentatum
AAATTAATTTTTAGAGTTTATAAACAGCAGCAGTACCGAAA
Organism: Oesophagostomum dentatum; assembly: GCA_000797555.1. Taxonomy (NCBI): domain Eukaryota; kingdom Metazoa; phylum Nematoda; class Chromadorea; order Rhabditida; family Strongylidae; genus Oesophagostomum; species Oesophagostomum dentatum. The sequence continues at coordinate 16,646 of KN552062.1, forward strand.
AGTTGACCAAAAATGGGCTGCAAAATTTCAAAACCTCTACAAATTTCTAGAGTTTATCGCTGACACCTTAACTACCTATATTTTATATAGATATCCTCCATCGGAGCCATGGGTAACTGGCTGGTCTCCACCTCGTCACAACGTCTTCCATCGATGCAAAATGCGTTCGGACGACTACTTGCAAGTCAGTCTACTGGTGAAGCTATACTCTGTTCCATCTTCGCCGCCTACTATTCACCCGCAGTATTTTTGTGAGTTGAGCTGTTTACTAATTACGAAAAAAGGATAATTTACGGTGAGATTTTCATCTTACAGTGATATCGAACCTTGGAAGAAACTGTCAAAACATTTCGGTCTCATTCTTCTGATCTGCTACGACATCTGTATTTTCTCACACTTGTTTATAGCTCTGAATCGAATGTGCGCTATCTGTTTCCCTATGAGCTATGATAAGTGCTTCAAGTACGTCGTTTTCATCAAAATAGGGCTAATTTTTGAGGAAAACAATATGTTTACAGCAAATCCATGACAAAACTACTGATTGTGATCTCGTGGGTGGTGCCGATTACCGTAGGACTGATACTCTACGTCTATCGTAAGTTCCCATTAGTTCCCTTGGCAGGAGTACGTACTGTAAGACAAGACCCGTCCTTCAGATGACTGCGACTTTGTCTATGATAACAACATATGGGCATTCCTATTCACCCAGACACCGGTAGGTTTCGAGATTTAGTTTTTCATTAAAAAAAACAAGGGCTTTCCAAAAACTGAAAAAAAACTAAAATTTAAAAAAGCATTTTTCGCTTTTTTAGTCTCCCCAAAACCAAACATATTTGGAATATTTCCCTAAATAGATCAGTTTTCTTTAGGAGTGCAAGTTTATATCGTGGAACATCGACTTCTACAAGGATTTATCTATTGTGATAGTTATAGCTGTTGTGGATATCGTTACAATAATCAAAGTGCATCTGACAAACGTCCAGGTAAGGCATGTATCCATAATGAAAACTTGTTTGATCGCTCTCGCAACCCTTGGTAACTCTACTGGATTTGCTTGGCTAAAGATAGCGGCGCTAGGTATTCAGCAAGATGTCGAAATTCACTTTGTTCCTGGGCAGGTGTGAAGAGCGTAGAAATTCTATGGAAGAGCGTTAAAAATTTTCCTAGCTGCAATTTTTAAATGCTTATAATAATGCTTTTTCCCCTAGTTAGGGCTTTGTATAGCTTTCCTCAAGCCTTCACCTTCTTACAAAATGCCTGGATTCGCCAATGTCTAGGAATGTCTTCAAAAAAGGTGCAATGAACTAAATTAACCTATTCAGATTCGCAAGGCTGGTCTGAAGGGCAGGGACAGGAGGCGGAAGATGGAAATCAACTTTCTGAAGCAGGTAATTGAAAATTTGACTATGCAAAGGGACGAAAATATTTTAAAAAAATAACAAGAAATTTGAAGAGCACGTTAAGAAAGTGTCATTAAATCAGGGACAGGAAGTAATAAGTGAAATAGAGTAAAAATCGCAAAATAGGAGTTGTAAAAAAACGATGACAAAAAAGATATATACAAAACAGGTAAAATCTGGCCTTACCAAGTATGAGTACCGTCTTACTGACCGGACACCTAGAAAATGCGGAGTCCACGATGAATTGACGTCGTCCCATGGATTAACCTTGGGGAAGAATGGACAAGGTGCGCTTAAGTTTTAAGCTAACTCGATTTTCGTTAGTACTCTCTAAAATATTTGTATAAATGTATAAATATATAATGTATGAGGGGCATTGTTCCAGCTAATGTTCTTTAAAGATTTCAAAATTGATTTTTCCCAAAACTTCGCGTAAATGGGAAAGGAGCATTTTGGTCACTATCTACTCATTTTTACCCTTATTTCTATGGGCTTACGGTAGCCTCACGGCAGGAGGTTAAAACTTCAGAATCGCCTCGAAACCTATACAATGAGGCTATTCAGATGCTGAGTAAGCAAACCGCATTCATTACGTAGCGCATCTTCTTAGTAGAGGATCACTGGATTACGAAGGATTTATTGTGTCTAGCCTATATTCAGATACTGTACGGCTACAGTCTAGCGCTACCGTAAGAAACAAACATGGTATTTCTCGAAGCCAACTCCGGTGTGTAACTTTCGAGGATACCCTGAGATTTTGACTCGCTACTGTAACCTACAAAAACAGATTCTTGTAAGCAATGTCCTAAACAGTCCCCTAGATGGACTTTCGCCGAAAACTTTTTAGGGACTAGATTTAAAAGAATTAAAGTAAACCTAAAGTTCGAAATTCTTTAGCAAAATTAAATTTACGAAAAATTTACGTTAGCTAAGTGGGAGCAGTCCCGCTAAAGGCAAGCATGAAATATGTAAACAACAAAAAACCAAAACAGATAGGATATTTTTAGTCTATGCAAACAGTAATGCTAATATTTACTGCGAAGCATGGGAAGATCTCACAAAAATCTCAGCAATAAAACCCAGAAAATTCGAGTAAATGAGAAAAGAGGACATTATACGCGCCCTAAAGGGATTATATTACCATTTTTTCAAGCAAAAACGAAGTACTTCCAGAAATTCGTTACCCCAGTCTTTGTAAGCCTCCGGACTAATTGTTAGTCTTTTTAGGCTGTTCTGCAAGGCATTGTTTTCGTCGTGGAACTCTACACATACTTCTATCTTGCATGGCAGTACAAAAATAAATGGGCCACCTGGGCACTGACAACGGTCGCCTGGAACATAGTACACTGCAGCGATTCGTAAGCTCACTTTTTCTTGAAAACAAAAAAGTCGCCGCTCATCAAAGCTATTACAGGCTAATCATCATAGGATTCAATGCAGAGTTCCGAAAATTGGTTTCTTCACCGTTTAGAACTTTATTCCGTAAGTTCAGTTTTACTGCACTTGTAAATCTAAAGAAGGAGAGACTTCAAGGAAAAGTGATTAAAAAAAGTAATCGATAAGTTGAACCAAATTATTGCAGGTATTGGAACTACTACCTACAAAAAGCGCAACTCAGCAACGGCTGATCAGTCAACCGTCGAAAGGAGGAGTACTAGCCACTACTAGATCGGAACAGATAGACTAATAAGGAAAGGAGAAAACCCCTTAAATGCATAGAAAACTAAATGCAGGAGGAAAACTCTTTAGCTAAGACCCAATAGCGCCTCACTAAAAAAACAGTGACCTGAATCGAAATTTGTAGGAAGTAGTTTTTGGCATGAAAAATTATTCAGTGCTAGATTAGAGAGGCTCCTGAACTTGGTGGAACTAGAATGGCTAAGATTACCGCTATCCTGTAAATAGTGAATCAGGCAAAAAAAAACTTTAAAAAACTGAACTGTATTGAAATTCACGACTTGGAAAACGCATAACAAAGTAAAGTTTGCTTGAAATAATGTGCAGCTTCTGAGTTGCAGCAAAAAAGCTAGAAATGTGATTTTCAAAAACAAATTTTCTTGGTGAAACCATAGAGTTTGCGATGTACCAGTTTTAATTTTTTTTAAAAAAAATGTACAGTTAAATACAAGTCTTTATCGAGCGCTACGTACTAGAATACTGTTTTGCTGTACATATTTATTGTACATTTGGCTACTGTTGTTGTGCTTTACGCGACACCTCCGAGAACTTTTGTACCAGTTTGTTGTCTACGTTGGCTGTTGTTACTTTGTAGTTTTCTTTATTACAACTATGTGAAAAATGTGTGAAAAGTTCATGAACATCCTTGTTAACTAACTATTATTAAAACAGCACTGACATACCCCATAATGTTGTTTTATGCTCAGTACTGCTCATATAAGCACAGGAAAATTCCAAACTGCACCTAGCGTTCTCAAAAACCTGGCAGCATTGACCGCCAGCTTCCTGGCGCATAATATCTGCTCTCATCCGGTGAGATGACGCTCACACGGACGTGACTACATAATATATACGTGAAAAGTTTAAACCACTGAAGAAGCAGTTTACACAGAATAGATGGTTATGTTCAGTTTTTCTTGAAAACCATGCGTTGTCGCATGTCTGAATCACACTTCCTCGCTCGAAAGCTTGAAGCAAATTTTGTTGATGGGTCATATGGCTACGGATATAAAACAGGTACGAGGGAGCGATAGATAGAAGTTTTGCGGATTTCAAAAGTAAGTAGATGCAAAAATCGGTGAATTGTTTAAAAAAAAACGAAGATGAACCAGGAAAATGAACTATTAAAGGAACTATTAATAGAAGCGATCGCATTCATAGAAAGTAAACAAGGTATATTCTTCATTTAAATATAGACCCTCAAAGTTAATCGTAAGAAGTGAAATAAGCGAAGGCATGCAAAGTATAACATCCTAAAAAAATGCTTGTACAAAATTGAGCTCAAGTGGAACTCCATGAAAAACCTAATTTACTTTAACATTCCGCGACAAAACTTGCATATGTGAAATTATAAAGGTACTTTAATGGCTTTATAAAACAGCTAAGATACTTCAATGGCGCTTGTTGCAGGATATCTCTGTGAATCTAAGACGCTGACGTACTACAGTGTAGAAGGTATCAAACTGCTATGTACTTTAAATTTATCAGCAAATCTTGGAACCTCGGGGCAAAGAGTGGAAGCTATTTGGAGGAGAGCTCATGAATTTTCGTACAGAAATCTTTATACAACCATCATGGACGTATCAAAATGGGTGGTCATGTTGGCAGTAGGTCAGAAATGTTTTCTTATGCACTTGTTTGTGAACTACACTCACTGATAAGTTTTTTTTTACTTGTAAAAATTGTCCTCTATGTGGGTGTCCCACAGTTTTGCTGCAGCATAAAAAAACTTCAGTACATCATAAAATGAGCAAGACAAGAGCTTGCATAACTATGGAGTCGGTTCTAGGGTAATCTTACACGAGTAATTTAAATAAGATACTTAGACTTTGAAAACTCCATAACCAGGCTCTTAAGTGAAAAATTGGGGATGTCCTATAGATGTAAAACGTACTGAGAAGCGTCTATGCGTGCCCGCGAGTAATGAAATTCTGCACACTACGACATACATATTTCCATTAATAAAATTTCAATAAAACTATGAATCCAGCCGTGGCAAAGCTGCAGCAAGCTCTCGGTTCTTTACAAGTACAAATTGTATAATATTAATGATAAATGAAGCCTCAATCCTGTTTTCAGAAAAAAATTGGAATATAGCGAGGGAAACTTCCCATGACTCATACAGTTTAAATTTGAGGAGGGGGACACGGGCAGATATGTTCGCCAAATTTGGCCAGAAAACCTTCACTGATTCACAAGAAAGTAATTTTCAGCCCCTAGTTGTACAAAATTGACTCCGTGTATGCGTGCAACGATTCTACGCTTCTATCCAGGTGAACTCCTATGGTAAACAAAATTCTTGGCACCATTCCGGATACGTATCCCAAATGCTTCAAAACCACGATTTTTGCTGAAACCTCGGCCAGCGAGCTAGCTAGAGAGCTGAGTCCGAAAATCACATTTATTTCACGCATAGAGTACGTCACGCTAAAGTCGGATAAAGTTTACCTAACGGGTCGAAATATCAGAATCGCTTTAGAACGTGTGAAGGGATAATTCGACCTGCTAGTCGCGAGTATAGGGCAGTGATTTTGCACAGTAAACTTTACTTTGGGGTTATGCTAGCTTAACACTATTACAGCTTCGTAGTAAGGCCTTAGAGAGTAAAATTAGTGCGACATTTGTGAATCAGCTGTCAAAATGTCCTCAATTCACAAGTTTTGAAGCGATTTTGTGACCTTGACCCCTTGGGTAAGCTCTACCCTAAATCTAACCGCTATCATGCGAAATAAATGCGATTTTCGGAACCGGCACCCTAGATAACCCCATCAGGAGAAGTTCTTCTTTGACCCACAAGGTTGAGCAGGAAGTAGCAAGAAATTTTTCACCTTTAGACAAATTTGCCTCGGGCTATATTTTAAAAAAAACTGTTTTTTTTTCACTAATATAAATTTTTGCTACGCATAAAAAGACACTGCATTTGGATATGAGACCCCTGAACAACTCCAGCCTAAAATCTAAGCGCCCCCAATCATGCGATATCTTTTCGAGCATGGCATTCGGCCCCTTCCAGCGGCTGGATTCGCCAGCCCCAATGCGCTGACGCTACATTCGCCATAGTACGTGGAATATTCAAAGATGCGTCGACAGGGCGGAGTTCGGGCTGTTCGTTCAGCCAAGTCCGCCCACTCCCATAGTCAGTGACGCTGCGGTGTTTCTACATTAGCCTTTGCTACCTCCCAGACGTCTAGTCTCGGTTTAGCTCTTTGGATTGCCTTACACGCTCCTCTATGCCTATAAATTCTTAGAAGGAAGATTATGCGATGAAATTTAGAGTAGCGCTTGAAAGCATTTATTCCAACCATAATTTTTGCGAAGCTGTGAATTGAGTTCTCGTACAGTACACCAATCCCCAGCAAATGTCGGCGCCTTACCCCCTGGGGTACATATAATTACAGTTTTTACGAAAAAAAAAACCGCCGCAAAGCGTCGCACCCAAATAACTTCGTCGAAAAAATAAATTTTTAAGATTTTGAAATCAGATTCAGATAGAAAAGGTCAAGACGAATCAAATGCCTAGCATTGTTTTCAAATATATACACGTGGATAAAAAAAAATGCAAACATGCCGTTTCCGGATGCGGGTCAAAAAGTACGCCGCCCGTCTCTGATTGGTTGGATTTTTGCCGCGGGCGATGGCTAACAACTGCTTTTGGAAATGGAACGAAGCGTATTTAGCGGCTCCTAGATCAAGTAAAGGATCCCTGGGAGGGTTTTTCTAGTGTTCGAGAGCTGAGACATCTCCCAAGCTCAATTCTCCACATGCTGGGCTGTTCCGAAAGAGGTCGCGCGCGACATCGCAACGCGGCAAACTCTACGTCACGGCGTATCTCTTGTGCCAAACCTTGTCTGAACATGCAATGAGCATAAATAGAATATTTAATTTTGCAGTGTAACCTTTAATGCAGCACTCATACCTAGCAATCTACAATACCATCTTCAAAAGTAAAACTTCTTAAAAAAACTAATTTTTGAAAGAGTCACTAGGGCGCGACGGTTTTTTCCATGCTAATGTGTCTCTTTTGCAAAAATTATGAGGTGTTTTGTATCATTTAGCTTCAGCTACATTTATATATTATGTTATTAAATTATTTGGATATTTTCCATATAAACATACCCCCTTCTGCTAAGTAATCCAAGTTGGTACTCTTTCAAAAGAAATGCAAAGCGAACGAGACCTCAGAATTATTCCAGACCAAGTATTAATCACCGTTTTCCCACGGAAACCCCCATTCTTCACGTACATCACCGCCTCTCACGCTCTCTTCACAACTTGTCAACAGCTGTCAGTTTCTGATTTGCAGGGGAAAAAACTGAAGCGATCGTGATGCTCGCCTGTCTGAGACATGCCTCCAAAGTACCGCTGGTGCACCGATATGGTGCATCATGTGTGTCTGTTCGCAACTGCTACGATCCCAGGAATAGGATCTCTGGCGCTTATAATCCTAATTTAAGGGTAAGGATTACTAAAAACACTACTAATAAAATTATTGAAAGAAGAATTGTGTTTTCTAGAGAAAAGCCTCATCCATAGCTCTCCAAGGCAATCCATTGTTCATGACGAGAGCGGCATTTGATGAGCAAATGAAACTGATAAGGGCGCAAGATGTAGGATCTGGTAAGAGGCATTTATGGTTCAAAAAAAGTGCACATTAAAGAAACTTATTTCAGATTACGGTGTGAAAGCCACGCCAATACAGAGATACCTCTTGCTGGCTACTAAAATGTACAAAACCTTCGATGATATTCCACGCTATGTGAGGTGAGAATTCTATTCTTCAACTTGCAGGAAAAAAACGAGAAATTTACAGAAGAATTATATCCACACTCACCTCTACCATATCGTGTGTCCAAAATCACAGAGAACATGGACAGAATCTGCTAGAAAATCCATGTAAAGTCACTGCGGTGCCGAAGCACACTGCGCGAACCTCATCGCAACTTGGTCCGTAGCTGCGTAGAGTTTGCCTAAATTTCTGGAAATTACTATGGAATCAACTCGTTCTCACCTATCCTGCCATGCAACGCATGCGTCCTGTGGTCCGAATGGGGTTGAGGCCCACAAGCAGGACATTTCATAAAACCACTCTATGTTCTTACCCCAAATATTCATGTTTTAATATGTCTACGCCTTTCCAGCATAACTGAACTCCCTCAGTATCACTAGGTGCGCGTTCAGCTTCGCAAGTCTGCCAGAAACAAAGCAAGGGTTCTTCATATAAATAAATAAATTTTATAAATAAATATCTGCGAAGTAGTCGGGCTTCCAGAATTTTTTTGACATTCCCCTATCCTCTGCTCGAAAATTTCTGTCGAGCAAAAATTGGTCCGTAATGTCTCAAAAATATAATAACTTTGGAAGTAAAAGTTATGTTTAAAGGCAGTATTCACTCTGAAAACGGATTTCGAGATTCAGATAGTTTATGGAACCTCGGTGGCCAAACAGCCAAAAGCCGAAGTAAGAGCACCGGTAAGCTGCTCACTGGGGAGAAAACGGCGGAAACGTCGAGTAATCGATTGACTAGTTACGAAGAATGCGGGGACAAGTTGTCTTGTCACTCTATTCCCCAGACTAGCTAAAGCGCTACAACTATTTGGCGTGAGTAGAGTCATACAAGCTTTCCACGTCCTTGCAATTGAAGCGGTAGGCGACTCCAACAGAAAGAGCGCGACGAAATGGAAAACTCGCCCACGAAATTGCGGAAGAGTCTTCTGAAGCGAATTTCTCGGTCAGGAATGAATTTTGAGCAGAGAAATTTGAACCTCAACCCTTTTTTGAGTTCGTCCTTCAGAATTCGTCGAGAACTCAGGCAGCGTTCTGAGAGTGGGTGCTGCCTTTAAAACTATTGCTCAAAAATATTTAAAAACTGATCCCTTTCGAAATATTTACCATGTCGACAACTTTTAATTTTTTTGCGGATACAACACCCTCTACAAGAAAATCCTTGCTCTGAAAATGAAGGAAGGCGGACAAGCCCAGGCAGAAATTGGTCGTTAATTTTTCAAAGAATCAAAAAAGTATGGACCAACACTTAGACTTAGACGTACAAAAATGTGTAGATTTATTTTATGAAACTGTATCCTTTATTAATTTCCACTGGTATAAGGAGCACCGTGAAATACTGACTTTTTTGGGAGAGGGGGGGGGGGTGAGAGAATAGGCTGTTCTCTAGACAGCCAACTCCTTGGGAAATATGAAAATTTTTTGACATTTTCCTGTTTATAATCTCTTCCAAAGGACCCTTAATAATTACTGTCTTCCCAAGTAGTCTGCGGACACACACATCCCGGCGTACACGTTGGGATGTGTTGGATGGCCGTGGTTAGAAATACTCGGCGGTCGATCGATTGCCGGCTCCGCCTACTTTGTGTGTCCGCAGACTACTGGAGGAGACCGTACATCTCTCCCCAAAAGTGGCCTATAGGCAATCTTTTCAGAAGCGGAACGATGAACCGAATGCATGATCGCATGCGAATACTAGGCACATCTCTGGCAGCCCTCGGATTCTTCGTTCTGTTCTACCATTGCCATCGGGCCAATGTGGGCAGAGTCATGCGCGACCGCGATGCCGGACGCAAGATACACTCGTGAACGTCTACTTCTATGCGATCTGGCACGATAAACGAGCTTATGTACACTTGGTCAATCCCTATCCACACAACACGAACTATACATACGGTTACTCTGCTTTTACTGCAGGAGTTTCGGTTAGCTGTGCAGTTGGCTAGCTGAAATTCTCAATCCTTTGTATATGTGAGAACATTCATTCGAGAGAAGCGGATTGTAATAATTCTGACTGTGTAATAAGCCGTTCCTTCTCTTGGTCAGTTCAGTGTGCACGCAAGAAGCTCTACTTTCCTAGCAAGGAGACAGCGACCAATTGCAGCTCGTGTTTTCCCTTTTAAGGGTGAGATGTGCGAAAAACCGTCAAAAGCTGGCAGTTTATCCCGATCGAACGCGCACAAAGGACTGCTGCGGACATTCGGGACAATTCCTGAGACATCAAGGAGGCAGCCCTTTTCTTCATGTTATGCACATAACGATGTTGTGACGAGA
>KN552063.1:4569-16786 GCA_000797555.1 Oesophagostomum dentatum
AATAAATAAAAAAATAAATGAATAACAATCTGCAAACCTAATCGTATAAATTATGTTTTCCGAATTTCCAGCCGATGAAGATTGTCTGGCTATTTCATTTGGTTTTGACAAGTTCCAGTTCCTTTTACAGCTTCAAGCCAGTGCGAATATCAAAATGGGGACATTAGAAACTGAAACACTAGTCGAAAGCAAGGGGAAGGGAGCATATTTGTGTTGCGGAAAAAAGACATACGGAAAGCTCCATCCTGTTTATTTCGCACAGTATTATCGTGGTACCGCTTGAGGATAACCAGTAATGAATCGCTAAACACTACAATCTTTAATTTACATTTCTTTATCACGACTGTAGATATGTATTAACTCCTTAGGATTTCCTGAAAAAAAAACCTATGTCGGAGATATTGTGCAATCCTAAGCAGTGATACCTGACAAGATCTTTTTTTTAGAGGGGGGGGGAGGAGGGGGGCGGTGGGGGAGAAGTGGAAAGACAGGAATGTGCTTCCATTCAGGCTGAAAGAGAACACGGCTGGAAGCTCATCCAAGGCCAATTTTGGTTGAAAGATTTCTACAAAAATTTTTAAAATTGAGGAAAAATAAAAAGCTACATTCAGGAACTAATATGAAACTTACTTCTAAAAGCTATCCCCTTTTAATTTCCTTTGTGGCCTATATGCTACTGCCACTTTGGAAGATCTTCGGACTTAAGGCACAGTCCCACCTCGTTTTGGTGTGCGAGATTTTCATATATTCAGAACCAGCGTTATGTGCTGAGTTGAGCGATATACGTATATTCGACCAAAACAGTCAAAAATCCCGTTTTTTAAGCTTAGATCAAAAAGGTTTCCGTACGAGTTGTCCTAACACTACTGATCTCCCTCTTTATGACATCGTACTCGCTTCGATGCAGCTTAGTAATATGACATCATATTAAACAAGACTTTTTCATACTAAATGCTTTAAAACGCCCTGCTTGCACAGCAGCTTTTACGAAATTTTCTGCTTTGATCTGAACACGGTGGTCAATTTGGGGTGTCAAAGCTGCAACGGGCTGCGTGCAATTTCCAAGGTCACTCGGCCGGGATTTGGGGGATGTGAGAAACATGTGAGAAACCACGCCCTCGCTAATACTAAAAACGAATTTTCTACGTTCTTAAAAACGGGGTTTTCGGGAGTTTTCGCCACTGATTTCTACAGTTTCGTGATCAGCAGCTTCCAATGGTTCGGTGTATAGCAGAATCTCAGAAGCGGTTCCAGGTGAGACTGTGCCTTTAAGTACTGTAGGGAGGAGGAGGGGGGGGGGGTGCCACTGCTATTGAGGTCATATTTTTTGCACTGTATATTCTTCTAGTGAATTTCGCGGTACATCGATTAAGACGTCTGAGGGAATGGTCTAAAGTGGATCTCTGAACCAGGGGAACTAATAATGCCAAAAATATCCTTGGACCTCAAAGAGTAGTTATCAGCATGTAGCTTCTCCCGAGCCGTTACTTTGAGTGAGTTGGGTATGTGAAAGTTTATCAATTTATCCTTATAATTTAAGCCTTAACGCAGGAGAAGGGAGCTTAAACTGGACCAAAGAAAAGAGGATGCTACGATCATATTAATCCCATGAGATAGGACGCTATCGATTACTCTAAGGGCAGAAAAATGGGAAAGGGCCAACTTTCACCTTAAAAATAGCCACTTATCGGACGACTTTCAACAGATTCCTTGTATTAAGGCCTCGGGAAGAGCTACACTGTGCCGTGGTCTACGGGAGGTATAAGAATATTTTTGGCATTATTAGTTCCCCTGGTTCAGAGATCCACTTTAGACCATTTCCTGAGTAAAATCAGACGCATATCAGACTGGGCCCGTAGCAAAGTTCTTTCATCCGAGAAAATGTGTGCTGTACGGTCAGCTGGCAGCCGATTACCTCATCGGATTCAGAATGTCGCGTAGTGATGTAGAACAACAAGTTGAGCCAACAGAAGAGATGCTAGGATGAAACCGGAAAAGGCAGCCTCTGTGTTCAGTGGACGTTCATCCCAAGCTCAGCCGTACGAAGTAAAATAATAACATCTGCACGAGGAGCGGATAGACGAGGATCGGCTGAAGGTTTATAAGTTGCTTTGGAGCAACTTACACCTCTGCTGATGCGTCTTTAGATGCTGTAAACCATCAAAAGAAAGCAGAAAGTATGCTCATTATTCCAGCGGGATACATTCCTCGCTTTTGAAAGCCGTGTAAGTCAATTCTAGCCAGGAAAGCCTGCTTTAGAGCTACTTTCTATGCTTCTATGCCATAGAGATAGAGAACTTTAGCGGTAATTTTAAAGAATTCTCAAATGACTTCCATGTTTGAGTCAGCTGAATGCCATTGCGAATTGATGGGCCTTGTGGTTGTCCGGCTGACTGTTTTTTTATCGGATTTTAAATGAAGGTACTTTGATACGGGCCTACGGGTCTAGCACTCTAGCATATCTAGCAGAATACCGAATGTAAAATTTTTTTCCTAATTCTTAAAGATTCTCTGGAAATGACTGCTGCTCACAGCGTTTTCGCCAAGAGAGGAACTGTTTGATCTTGACGTGCGCCGTCTTAGTTTTTCGGGAGCCACTGCTACTATATGATGTCAGGTCCATTTAGTGCAGCGACCTTTCTTCTTGCTTTTCTATTCAATTAGCTGTTTTTTGCTCGATATGGCATGCATATATTGCTCGCGGACAGCTTTCTGAAACCTCTCAGAAGTCTCCTTTTACTTTATGAGAAGTCGGAGTCGTAGTATACGCTGTCTTTATTCAACAAGTCATTTTAATACCTTTTACAATTTCTTTAAGGTCCGGAAAGATAATAAAAAGAGGATATGATTGTTGGTAACTAGGTACTTACGTCCGCAAGCTTCTGGTGCTTCTTTGAAAATACAGTCGATATACTTGACGTTGTTTTTACTTCATCATCCACCTCAAAAAGAGCGTGAAACCGTAACGAGTATAGGCCTTTTTTCTCGAATATGGATGAATTAACCTCTGCTAATTTTTTTTAAACAAGTGGTACTATTCAATTTGCTTCGAAGACGTGAAAACTCCTTAAATCTTGATCTTTAGGTAACAACCACATAAAATGGCAAGCTTTCTTAACAGGTACATGAACACTAAATTTTTGTTTTAGGCTGAGAACAACCTACTCAAGTAATGCCGCTTCAAAGACAGCACTTTCAGTAGACGAGCTGCCTCGTATCGCTGGCGCTGTCCTCACAAGGGAAGGTTGTGAACTTAGGGTGGATCTTCGAAGCGAGACCTAAACAGTTTTGCAGCGAATTTGATGGCGATTCAGAATTCGCACTTTACTTTTGCACAAGACCTACCAAAAGCCGGCCGCGACTGCCCGGAAATCGGCCGCCCATTGAAAGAGTGATGGTTTTTTGAACTAATGAAACAGTATACTATCACTACGGTATGCTGCATTGGTAAAGCATACGGTCTGCTGTAATCAATAATGGTGTAGAACGCGAAAAAAACATCATTTTCATCATCATCATTTCTCGGTGGGCGGTGGATTTCCGGGCAATCGTGGCCGACTTTCGGTAGGTCATCTGCAAAGTGCGGATTCTGAATCGCCATCAAATTTCATTCGGTTTCCACTTGTTCATCATAGTGACAAATTTTTGGTCTAGCTGTAACAAAATCAGAGTAGGATTGCTCTAAAATCAAACTCAGCAATAAATTATTTTCGAAAAATTGGATCTGTTCAAATAGTTAAGGTATGTCCCGTCGGCAGCAAGAAAGCTGGGACACCACCCAGATCAACAAAATATTTTTGTTTTGAATTTTTCCGCTGGTACATTTTCACATATTTCTAAAACTACCCAACTGCTTTCATAACTTCAAGAGCTAAAAGCAAATAGTGCTGGTAATGCAACTTCTTCTCTGTCCCATAATGCAATGCTTCGTGAAGAATCTGAAAGCTGGGCTCCTCTTAACAGTAAGATTGTTTTTTTTTCACATTTTTCGATACGATCCAGTCCGTTGATGTGTTTTTCTTTTACATTTTTCAGCAGGATCCAGTCCATTAATGCGTGAAGTTCTCTCTTTGCAAAAGAAAGCAAATGTTTCTCAACACTTACCTGGCAAACACTAGTAATAGCCATTTGCCTGTTCTGACGCACCTCGTACGACCAGTGTAATCACTGCACCAGTCGTCCTAGATAGACTTTTTGAGGCTTAGGGTAAACGACAACGATTGATGCTATGGCAGAGATGTAGAAACGATAGGGCTGATCTCCCAGTCATAGATCTCAACACTGAAAATTTCACCGAGAGCTGCCTTCAAGCCTATTTCTCGAAGACAAGAGATATATCATTTCACAAAGTGACTCTTTCCGTTTGACTCGAAGCAGGCGTCATTTCTTCGTTCGTACCCGCCCGCTCAATTTCATCTGAGGCCGTCGGCTCGCTAATGACGAAGTTTTTAATGAAAAACGGCTACGTGACATTATGAAGCCGTAATGCGCAAATAGTGGACGCCGTAAAGACCGTGATTAAACGGCTGTCTGAAGAAACTCATTTTATCCTGGACGACAGCTCCTTCTATTTACGATCGTCTTCCTCTTAGGAAGCTATAAGAAAGAAGGTGCGTTGCATGGCTGATGCAGTGATTCCTGTTGATTTCTATCTTGCATCCTGCCCCTCTCGCTCAGTAAAGCTCCAGTTTTTCTACATCATTCGCATGCGCATTTTCAGCTGAGTTCAAATATTCTCGGGGATCTAGAATAAAGGCTTCATGAAAAGAAAACTGTGGAAGAACAGCGTGTCTATTCAGTCATCTATCGGCAAGATGTGTAACTATGAAATGCTTGATTTTATTTGCTCTTAACTAACCATTTTGCACTGCCCCGACAGCAACATCAACAGTTGCCGGTTCTTTCCTAGCTGTGTAAATTTCCTGAAAATTATCTGTAGCCATAGTCGCTTTTTTTGTTATTTTCGAGATTTTGTTTCTACCAATCCGTTCCTTCTTCTTGAGCATAGAAGCGCTCCTATAGTGCATTAAATAAATAAATAAATAAATAAATAAATAAATAAATAAATAAATAAATAATCTGCAGTTATGGTACTTTTCTTTGGTAGCGTTTGTAAATGTCGACATCTAGATATTAAAATGAAGGAAAATACCTGAAACTTCTTTGGAGCCTAATTTCTTGTTTCCAGATCTCTTTGCCTTAGTGAGGAGAAAATTTGTTAAAGGCAGCCCTCACGGTTTGGAGTTTTCTTGTCTTCGATGAAAAAAGCGCTTCTCCCTCTACGTATAGAAATACTGCAAAAGAGCTCGCCTTAGTTTTTCGTTTCTTTTCAGAATTTAGCCCCAGATCACGGAGAGCGGGGTCACCTATGTGTTTTCACAAGAGCTGTGAGAAAAATCCGGGAAATTTTTGCAAAATCTCCACATTGGTAACGAGAAGAAAACGTTAGGTGTATCTGAGGATCTGAGACTGAGCTGGCTCACCTCAGTAATATAAACACTCTTCGCAAACGGTTTTTTGTATATTATTCCTAACCTCCTGACGTTACTATTTTTAAAAATGGGTGGGGGGATTCACAGATCTAAGTTTGAATCTTTTTAAAAAAATATAGACTTGATGAGGATTACTTTCTGATCATTTTGAATAGAGAGAGAGAGGGAGGAACCGCTTCGAAGCAGGAAATGGAAGCCAGTTTCACTGAAATTGCCGCTTTAAGTGTTTAGGAGCTCGTGCAAACATGATAGATCTGTGAGGTCGTTTTTCTTAGCGCGATATGTAGTTTACGGATATATAGTTTCGCAGTAAGTTATGCCACTTCAGTCAGACTTCATTTATATCTATGACGAGGAGCCAAGTGTTTTTCATAGTTCTGCGAAAGTATGGCCAAGAAATCGCCAAAGGTTAGCGAGACTGGCTATATTTGCTGCTCTACGTCTCCTTGCTACTGCCACATTTCCACAAATGTGAAAAACCTTGATAGACAGAGATAGAGGAGGAGAGAGATAGAGGGAGGCCTATCTTCAGGCGTAGATGGGATATGACAGGAAAATCCACAAGTTTGTGGGTAGGATGTCTACAATGCACGTTCGCCAAAGTCCTAACTTAATTTTGAAACAACGAACAAGCGTTTTATCTCAGGAGAAGTGCATCGAGGTTGTGCAGCTGTGATAGAGCAAATATTGCATTCGTTCTGATATGAATAAGGCTGAGGACTATCAGCCACGCTGCAAGCAACAACCTCCTTGTCGCTATTTACAGTCACCTCAGGCAGGGGCAAGGTCCATTTGCTAATTCATTTCATAGCCCTCCTAGTGCTGGATTGCACTAGTATCGGATCTCGTTGTTCCTGGAAGAGATTCTTCTGCTGGAACCGTCTGCAGCTGCGCAAGAAAAGTAAACAGTTTGTTTATGCCCAGCTGGGTTTTCATTACAGATTACTTTGCAAGTCTTTGCGCAAGCCATAAATAATTCCGTGTGGGCGTTATCATATACGACACATTCCGAGTTCCGCGTGGTGCCTTGTGATTTTATGCTTCTGCTGTGAGTAATTCATCTAGATGCTTCTTCCTCCCTCCCACTTTTTATTCTTTGTCTCACTCTCATCCTTATAGTTAGTGGCTCCAGGACTCTCTAGGGACATCACTGTCATTTGTTCATACCTTCTTGTTCAGTAACTTGGAAGCCGGTAAAGGAGCGGCAGGACCTCCACGCGTATTAGCCTCTCCTGTTCCTGTGGAGAGCAGTTTTATTTGTTCCTACAAATATTCTATCACGTCTGAGCAAAAAAAACTTCGAAAATGATTGTAAATAAAATTACGGCATTGGAAATCTTCAGATTTCTTCATTCTATGACTATCAAAAATATGGTCCTATTTTAGCATCTACAGTTGAGGGAAGAAACCGTACAGTGGTAAACCGCTAGTGGACATTCTACAGCGGATGAGCAGTTTAGAAGATCTTCCTGGCTGCTACATTCCCCTATGTTTTCGTACATTGAGCAGCTTAAGAAACTAGCCTCTGCAGAAGGTTGAGCCCCTTACTTAGCAGCAAGGCTGAGCAGAAGTAGGTTTCGAAACTTCCGAAACCGGAAGGTAGAAGTCGGAAGTGCCAAAAACACCAGAAGTCGGAAGTAACTGGAAGTCGGAAGTATAAGGCTATCACTTGGTAAGATAGACAAGCTGACAGTGAATTTGAATGTAATTCACATGCAGAATTAACACTGTGCAATACCGATCTTGAGAACCACAAATACCGACTTAACGATTAATAGGGTGTAACAGTGTTAAGAAAGTCACGTCTTTTGGGAGTAGCCAAAATCAAAGTAAAAAGTCCTATAGCATACCAAAGGTAGAAACTTCCGATTTTTAGGTGGTCTTTCGGAAGTCGAAATTCGGAAGTCGGAATTTCGCTCAGCTGTGGTTGGCAGCTGCAATATAAAAAGTGTTACCATGAATTTGCAGAAGGAACTGACTAAAAGAATGATGATTTTTGTATTCAGATTAGATTCCACATCAGCTCTTTAAAATTTTGAACCTCGTTTTATTTTTTTCGCATTTGACTAATCATATTTTCAATAGGTGACTTTGTAAATAAATTAAAAATATGCACGAAACGGATGAAATAGCCGGCCAACCATAGCTGGAATACTTGTGAGACAGCCCTTCAAAAGTTCAAAGTAATTTTCATTTTCGCCTCAAAACATAGAATGGTCACTATCTTTTATGAAAAAGTGAAATTGGGTGGAAAACATTAAATCGGTTGTTCAGGTTAAATGATAAGCGACTTCAAGTGCAAAGTTTGCGGTAATTAAATGCATACTTTTGCTTTTTGCTCACAGGCAGGGACAAGGAACGTCTCGTGGGAGATAAGCAGGCAGAGCCTGACTGTCCGCGGAAATTGGTATTTTTAGTCTTTGTTTAAAAGCTTCAGCAATATATTGCATCTCAGGTGAGTTGATAGATATGTTCAAAGAAAAGAGGAAGCTGAATCTGCTTAAGCGACGGTAAGATTTTAAGTTCAGCGAATTTTAAGCAATAAAAGGTCTAATTTTGCGCGAAACTGCTTTCTCCTCGCTCAAACTCTCCCTCTTCTTTCCATGAACATGTAAAAAGTTCCTATCTTTATGCTCTTATAAGAAAGTTACGACTTCCATTCGTTGCTTGCTCCATGCCGTTTCTCTGCCATATTACTTTTAGATGACATCCACCTAAAACAGAATTTCTGAGAATCCAGCAGCATTGGGAGAAGTTTGATTGCAATTTATTTTTGTACGGCTTTTATGTCCCAGTCCGGAATCTTCGAGAGATCAGTAGTGCTTGGGGCGCTAGTTCAGTTGTTCTTCTTCTTGGAATGCCTTGCCTAAGAACTTTTTGGCAACTTGTTTGATTGCTTCAAGTTAATTGTATGGGGGATTTGCCCCGTAAGGCTGCATGTTTGTTGACTGGACGGACAAAACAGTCATATGAAAGTTGAAAAGGGCAAAAATGGCTGTCAAGATTGTTGTCTAGACTCGCAAAGCTGCAGTATAAGTTGGTAAGAGGTAAACTTTTTGTACAACTTCTTTGAAGCAATCAAATAAGTTGACAAAAAGCTTCTGAGGCGTTCCTATCCATATGTTCTATCGTCACCTACTTTGCTGTACTCTTCTAGATTACTGGTCGACTTGTAAGTGCTGAGTAGCTGTGAAATTTGATCAACAAGAATTTAGCGATCATCTCTGAAGTGAACTCAACCAAACCACTATTGTTGCCCAAAATACACCGTGCTGGAAGTGCTTACGCCCTTCTACAAACAAAAACTTATACGATACAACGTTTTGAAGATGCTATACCAGTCCCTCCATTTAGGCTCTGACTTCTTTATTGTAAGCCTTGTTTTGTCATCCGAATTCTAATCCTTGGTTCTTGTCGCTCAAAACCCCTTCTCTTTTCATCCCCTTCGTTCACTTAATGGCCGATTAAGGATCTAAAATTGGGAGTTAACGGAAACTTTGTGAGGCAGTAAGCAAATTTTTAGAATAGTCTAGTCCTGATTGCCTCGAGTATGTTTTTATCTCAAATGCGATTACGAGCTGAGACTGTATCTTTAAGAAACACGCAGAAGACAGTGTTGGCGAAATTCTAACAGAGAATCATGGAGGATCTCCAGCTAAACAGGAATTTCAAAATTTGCATCTTCAATACCTGACCTAATCAAGAAAAAGCAGTATGGATTTCAATTTCTGCGACGATGTGCAGCTGTGAAGTTCTAAGAAAACGACAGAGTTAAAACATGGGTCTGATAGCCTCGTTTGCTTCGATTCGGATCTTGGCAAAATACCGGGTGAAGCGAGAAGACTACTCATGCTCGGCCCGGAAGCTAAAGGTGTAATATGAAGCGTCGTCGTGCGAGATTGAGGCACTTGACTGTTGCCGTCGACCCCTTTTCAGCAAGCGTTTTCTCGAACTAGAGGACTCGATTTCGGAAAGCTTTTGCAGGAAATCCTCATTAGTCCCTCTAAAAGTCATGCCAACCGCGAACACTACCTTTCGTATGCTTTTCAAGAAATCAACTGTGCTCTAGGAATATGTCTCACAATCAGCTTTTCACTTCGTTGCTTCTCAAGATAAAACTCTGTCAAAACGGAAGTGACACTGTAATAGAACATGACGTGAAGAGTTTTCTGGCATAGACTTTGTTTGTTCATGCCATGGAATGCCATGGATGTCAGTGTATGCGCGAATGCCACTCAGACGAGTGATGAGAACTGTCAGTTCCGCAGTTTTTGGGAGAACAAAGGATGAAATTGCCAGATTTGAAATCAAGTGCTCGGCTTTGCTCTTCATCCTACTTTGTCTGATCTCTTACTAAGTATAGCGCCATTTTAAGAGAGTGGTCGAGCCAAAGGTAAGTAAACTTGTAAAAAAAAGCAGTTCATACTGCCATCTTACTGTGCTCATCTTACTCAGGTAATTATTCTAGGTGGATAGGAAGTTGGGGATTTCATAGCTTTCAAATGTGCTTTCCTAAGAATATAGAAATATTGTGCTGTTACTGCAGAAATGTCTCATAGATTTGCTTAAGCCCTCAAACCTCGATTTCTAGGATTTGGAGGCGAAACGCGTTAGTACATCTAAAATTCTGAATGGAGAATTTTCCTGCATGTTTCCTTTTATAGGCAAACCTCCGACTATAGATTCCTCTACTGGCGCATTCTACTGGGAGATTATAACCCTTTTGGTCTTAATAGTGAGTGTTTCCTGTTTCTGACATTTATTTTCCCATAGAACATCTGTTGAAGTGCCTGGATACGTTTACTCTTTAAGAAATTCCGGCACCATTCCAATTTACATAGCCCAAAAATGTCGAAATTTTACTTCCTGCTGAAACCTTGTCAAGGGGAAACGGGTAGGGTGCTTGGGTTTCTGATTTGGATCTGATTTGGATCATGATTATTTTGGACCGTACCCCTTCCCATTCCTATAGGGATATGGTACGGCTTCACGTAGGGGTCAAAATTTCAGGATCGGCTGAAAATTTCACGTTTTGGAACACCATGTAGGAATACCATACTCATTTTGCCCAATCGCGTCTCACTGTGGAGGTATCATAGGCAGTAACGAACCCAATACTGTAAATGTGCAACTACTCTTCAGTGAAGCGTCACCGGGCAAAATGGATATTGTATTCTTACTCATTGTCTCAAACAGCCCTCTGTATAAGTTTCAGGTGATTCTGACATTTTGACCTCCTACTGCAGTCCTACCGTAACGCCGCAGAAATGGAGTAGCAGTACAAACTGAGCGTGACTTTCGTAGTTAGCGACCCGAGCATCTCATCCGCTAGGCGAATTTTTGAAATTTTTGGAGCGCATAAACTGGTATAGTACCAAAAATTCACTTCGGAAGTTTATCCTCGACATACCTTGGAGGATTCGACTTATCTATCGCCTCACTCTGATGAGCAATTCTGAAGACGTATTTTTTAAGAAGCCGAGATTTTCGCCACGATAATAGACGGATTGCTTTCCTGCACTTGAAAGTTTTTGCACCGCTAGTCATCTCTTCTGATTGCCTGAGTCCGTTTCGGAGCACCTTTTAACTATGTTTTAGTATGGAGATTAATTTATAGCACCATAGATGTCTAATCTGGACACACATATACCACAACCCCTTAACTTAAATTGTTTTTGAAACATGTAACAACGCTAAATTCTAAGAAAGTACGGAGTTCAAAGAATAGAATTTATGATTGCAGAGCAACCTAATAACTTCCGAGAAAAGCTGGAGTAAAAGTCCTTACCAAGTACCCGCAGAGTTCAGCGAATGCATGCGATCAAGAAACAGCTGACTTTCGAAGTATTCATCGTTTCGATAGTTCTGTATACTGCTGCTGTTATGATGAAAACGAAAAACGAACAGGTGCAAAGTTGTTCTGTATGTTCGAAGCAGCTGCGCTTGGGTTTGTGTGACCGTGAATGAGGTATTTGACCTCATTAGAAATCGCGCTTTGAACTATAGCTAATTAGTACATGCGCCTAGGATATAGAAGGTATGAATACATATGCAGATAAATAGTTCTCGTTTTTAGTGAAAAGATGTAGGGATGCGCTGTTATCATTCCTTGAGCACTGCGACTTAAAGGCAGCACCCATGGAGAAAGTTGTATTCTAACCAGACGGGTTGCCCAAAGCCAAAGTAAGAAAGCACAAAAATTAAAAACTCACCGAGAAAATGTCGAAAACGTGCCCGTCCCGCTTATCTAAGTTACGGGGGTGAGCTTTAAGCTCAACAGCTTTGTTTCGTAGCTCTTTATATGCCTACGTCTTCACCTTAGCGAAGGTCAGTAATGGCGTAATGCTAGAGCGTTAGCCGGAAAACTCGCATAGATTTGTTTGCTTTTTACCTTTATTTCAATAACTCATATTTTCGTGGTGCTGCAACAGGTGTTTCTACCAGCGTCCAAGCAAAACCCTACCATCGCTGGACAGACCTACGTAAATCTATGCAAAAACTAACAATTTTGAGTAGATATATGAGTCTGTTGTGCAGAAAATCAAGACATTTGAGGTGTGCTGAAAAAAATGCGTAGGAAATGTTAAGTGAATTAATCACAGATATGATATGATCGAGCATATATGACCACTGCCTGCGTAATATGCCCATCAGGGAGGTGTGGTGACTGTATGTCTTCAGGCACGATTTACTCGATCTCCTGTAGGAGCTGTGGGGACGAATAT
>KN552066.1:4395-15501 GCA_000797555.1 Oesophagostomum dentatum
TAAATAAAGGCAAAAGAACAGTGAAGAATTTCAAGTAAAAAACCATTAACAAGGCAGATGCAGGTAAACTGTAGAGCGAATGACAGCTGGGGAGTTCTAGAGTATCTCAGCGTCAACCTCGTAACCTCCTTCGATGTCCTCAGCGACTGGACGGGTTGGGTCTATTATTATTACGGCCCTACTAACGGCACGCGTGTCGCATACAAATAATGCAAACGTATACATGAGCAATTGAGGCACAATGCGAGTGCGTACACAGAGTGCATTCTCAGGAAAACCCTGCATTGATAGAGAGGGTGGTGTCTAGGGTAGGAGGAGGAATTTTCGGCAGCGCAGAATTTTTTTTGAAAAATCTGAAACTAATTAGCCCAAGAATCGAGGCATTTTCATGCTGATATAAACGTGAGAACAATGCGCCATACAAAATATCTATAAAGCTGCAATGATCACGATTCAATGCGCTAAGAACTAGTAACTATTTTAGCTGCAAAATTCTCCAAGTTATAGTTGATGCGAAGCCAAAGAAACAATTCATTTTAATTTATTTTCACCACTGTTACAAGTTCAGCAAGAACGGTCATTACCTCAAAAATATTTTATATTTGTCTTCTTCATGCATCTTAATCTAACGGGGCAAACTAACGGACCCAAAAATTCTTCTATACTTAGCCCCGTTCCCAAATTAGTGCTATAGGACTGCCAGCCAATTAAGTCAAAGCTTTTATCGACAAATGAGTACCTACGTAAACTGCTGTTGTTGAACTTCAAAAATTAAGATCCTATATCCTACAATTCCTATATCCTACAAAAGAGCGCAATTTTTAAATAGTTTTTATGCTTACTTGCTGTTTTTTGCGCCTAGTTTGGCCTATTACGTAGCACTGTTTTTTTTCTGCCGATTTTGGAAAATCGTTGGTGGCACATTGTCTAGGTTTGCTGGTTTACTACGAAAGGAATACCCTCATCTATAAATAAATTAATTAAATAAAACTTTAGGATCACCTTCGTAATGCTGCTGCAGTCTTTTCTTATAAGAAAACTCCAGAATATTTTCAGGAGATGTAACTCTTTTCGCGAAGATTTGATTTCCTTAACTAGTGTAAGAACTGAGCTGAAGCGGTAATTATCCCCATTAAAATAGCTTCATTACTGAACTACGCTGCATGAAAGCTTGTCTAAACTTAACAATTCAACAGAGAACAGTAAACTGTTCAGTAGAATTTCGAAAGTTTCTGTCTCAGTTTTGGCGACAGCAGTTCGAATTAATCACTAAGTATACGGAAACCTTCCACAGAAGCGCAAAAACCTCATCATGGAAAGAAGCGGTTGCGCAAATACAGGCATTCAAGTATGTGACCTCAAACGGTTTTTATAATGGAATAAGAAGATTAGCATGAAATGAAGTTTCGAAACCTGTTCCAATCCAAAGCGAACTCGTCACAGACTGCGTGAAACTAAATCTTTACCTTGAACCATACAATGAAGCTACGATGTGATTGAGGAAGTGTAATAGTGGAGGCGCTGAGCAGTTACAGGTAGATGCTTGCTATGCTTAGCACAGAACACGAAACTGACTTTTATGCTTCATATCAGGAAGAATTTTTAGGCTGCAGACCAATGCAGTACTTCAATCCACATCCCCTTTCATATTGCTAGAAACTGTTTTATAAATTTCAGTAGAAAATAATCGGTAACAGTAATCACCGCTCCTTAACTTAGCGGTTGGGAACAGCAGAGTCTAGCTGGATACTTACTGTGTCTGCATACAAATGGTGATAATTTTCTCTGCTTATAAGCGTTTACCAAAATTCCTACACTATGTATAATTTGCTACATCGCTTTTACTTCCCAAGTAGACTTTTTCCTGCAATTTTTCACTCCCTTCAATGCACTCAGGTTTAATATGGTAAAAACAAAGTTTGAGCGGGTTCGTTTGAGATAAAATCACGCTGAAGGCTAAAGAGACATTCGATTCTCGTTCTCTGTGTTTAACAACATTAACTCTGCAAGGAAATCAGAACGGGAGGAAAGATGCTACGAATTCCAGAGGATCTAAGATTATTAGGTAATTCATCTACAGACTAAAGTAATAAATTTTTAAACTAAATAATGAACTCAAAAAGAACATCGTCGTTGGCTGCGTTATCCAAATAGAACCTTTTTTTCAATTCCCTGCCAAAAAACGCTCCTACGGCAAAGAGTTAGCAGGAAAGATGCTCAGATAGCCTTCTAGGAAAAAAAGAGAATTTGAAGACAGCACCCAAATTTTCACGAATTTTTTTGGGAAAATCTTCAGGATCAGTATTCGGTTTATTTTTTTTATCAGAAACACTATAAATGCCGAGACTGACACCCCGGGGTCAATGACACGAAGATTTTCCCATGATCTGTAGACAAGCAAAAGGAAAACCAGCATTGGCATAATCACTGGCGCTTTGATGACGGCCGCGATGCCGCCAAAACCCGTACAGAAGTCGTGCAGCTGAATAGGGGCAGGAAAGCGTTATATGCGCGATCCGGCATGTTTTTGGACGTGTGAAAATATATGAAACTGCTATTTCACTGAACTATCCAGTGCTGGGAAGAAATACTGCCAGCTAGGGTCAAAACTGCATCATTTAATAGCTACTGAACCCCGTTCCATTGTTCTTGTCCAAAATATTTGATAACGAGAAAAAGAAAGAAATCGCGTCAAAAACGCCGACGACCTTGGAACGTTCGCTTGCAAATGAAAGGAAGATCCAAAAGTATCACAGAGAATCAAGCGGCTGCACGCATGGACAATGACAACAACCGCCAATGCGGTAGGCCGCGCGTATCGGGTGGGCCGCACGCCATCTGCTCTCGTCCGCGCGTGGTCTCGTGTTAATCGCGTACTTCTTCGAATGATCCGCGCATCATTCACACATCATAAGCCGCGTAATCGTCGTACGACAGCCGAATCTTAGTCATGCATGTTTGATCGTAGTTTTCAATGTTTTCTTTCGTGGCATGGTAAAACCTGCTGTATACAACATCCCGATTTTCAAATGCCATGCCATAGTACAGCGGCGTTTACAGGTAGCATTTACGAAGAGAATTCTATAAATTAAATTACTATAAGATTACCAACATATGCGTGAAGATACCAAAAAGCTTAGGTTAGCACTGCTCCAGTAAATCGATTCAAAACGGCTGACCTGATGGTCTAGCTATGAGAATCTCGCCCTCCACAGGATGATCCCTGTACCTAGATTCGATCGAACCTCCCCAGATCAAGAATCTTTAGAAGAGCTCTTTGGCTTAATTTTTTAACTTATATCTAAGAGACTCGACAGAAAATGAATAGGAAGTCAGTTGAATTGTCAAAAAAAAACTTCACAGGATGTAATTAAGAGTAATTGAAAAACTACCAAATTCTCTCACTCAGCTGATCGCCGTCGACATAATAGAGGTTATGCGGATAAGGGTCTCTTCCGATTCTCGACTAAATGTCTAGCAAAAAATTCTTAGTTTTCCTTCCTTCGCTCTTCGACTTGATTTTCTACGCTTTTAAATTGTAAGGTAGATTTCTGCTCCAGAAGTAATAAAACTGAGCGTGTTTTCTTTAAAAAAGACATCGGGGATGAATGAAAACTTACTTTCAAAATAATGTGAATAGGGCATAGCGATGACTCGAAAACTGTCAGAAGGAAAAACCCAATCCAGAATATTCAAAAGTGGACATTCTAATCCGCGTACTGTCTCAAAAAAGGTAAGCCGAAACCGAACGCTAATAGCAAGAAAATCTTTTTTTGCCTTTAGAACTTCAAAATAAATAGGTGCAAAAGAGAAATAAAGCGGATTTCCAGAATATAGTTTATGCTTAACGATCCGTACGTTAAATCGAACTTCTAAACCTATTTTCTAAACCTATCCCGTTACTCAGCAAAATTTTCCATTTTAGAGCATAAATAATGCAAAACAAGAGATGAAGAGAGGTTAAAAGTGCTTGGGAAAGCTAAAGTAAGTGAAAAAATGCAAAAGATTTAGCACACCCATGGATGACATGAAAATTAATGCACTTTTTTCAAACGATCTTTCCTTAGCAGAGAAAAATACAAATGAATTTTTCTTCTGAAAACCTTGCTTAAAGGGAAACCGCTCTGCAATCATCTACAATTTTTTCCGAAATGAGATAAGAGCACTTCGTAGCTATGCAGAGTTTGAAGCAACCGTGTAATCTATGATCTTGAAGAAATCATGACGGAAACATCTGGAAGCGCCTAACAAGTTACGAGAGCGTGGACGAGTTATGTAGCCACGGCGACGAGTAGGCGCACTAATAGGATCACTGCATGCTCTTTTGTATGGCCTTCATAGATTTAAAGCCATTGTTTGCTTTTAATGCAGGAAAGCACAGGCACACGTTGAATTTTAATATTAACCGGACGAAATTTTACCACGATCGCTCATCTGCACTGTTTAGAGTTCTGAGTTAAAGTATTTTGGAGAACTATAGAAGCTAATGCTTTGGCGCGTGAGAACAGAAAGTTCATTCTTCGAGGCAGTTATGCATATCTATAGAATATTCAAAAAGGAAAGCAGGAAGACTCTTTGAGATTACAAAAAAATAGTAAACGCCAACTTTATTAATAGTATTTTTTTAACTTGTTTACTTACATCGAGCAAAGCATAGAGAAGAAGAAATAATTAAAACAGCTAGAACGAAATGAAACCAGCTTTCGTACAACTAACACTGTTAAAACAAAAATCCAAAGAAATTGTTTTTTAAATGCTTAAGAGAAATAAAAAGGACAGATAAAATAAGAAACAGCAGTGAATACATAAAAGCGGAACAGAAACTACTTCGAAATTTGTCAACGACCTCTTGAACTCCTTCAAATTTATACCAAAATCACATGTTTTCCTTAAATTCAAGAACTGCAATCCAGCTCCATTAGCGAAAAAATCTGCTCTAACGAAGAAGAAAGAAAAATAAAATGAAGTTAACCAATTAAAACAAATAAAAAATAAAATTTGCTGGTAATGCCCTTACTGCTAGATGTGTAAGCCGGAAAGAAGGTACCATATATAGCAATGGCTTAGTATCCTCAACCCATATTCATTCGCACTATCTTTTTTTGAAACAGAGAGCTCGTAAATATTGCGCACAACCAATCAACCACTGCGAAAACAACAGATGATAATGGCTACAACCTCTCCATCCATTCCGCATTGTCAGACCAATTAACCCGTCCCATACGGATAGCACTAGTAAGCATAAGGACCATGAGCAAGTGGATTTTGAGTACGGCCCATGTCGAAACGGCTATGTCAATGAAAATCCTCATGCATCTTCTTCCAAAAGTTAAATAAAAACTTTCGCATTAAAATAAGGAAGTGATGCTGGGTAGAACAAGATTTTAACGATACGCAGCATGAAGAAAAGACCTCAAAGCACCTAATCACTGTTTGAACTTTGCGGTGTGCATTGCACACCGGATCTTCATCTCTTCGAGGTGAAAAACCGGAACCTTGTTTTTATCGTTGTTCACCATGAAAACGCGCAGCAGACAGGTCAGCGTTAACAGAAAATAATCCCAAACAAGAATATTCGGCCGTACAGCAATTGAAAAGCATCGCTGTTGATACGTATCACATTTCTTGTTTTTTAAGCCGGAATCACAGCCTAGTTTTTCCGAAGAAAACACTTCCCATACTCGATGTTCCTTTACGTTTATACTACGGAATTTATAAAAAATTACATACCAACAATTTCAAGCTCCAAAGGTACTCAGCAATTCTTCATGTTCCTCGCTTAGCTATTTCAAAACAGACGAAGAACCTGAGCAACTGATAAAAGCGCATTTTTCTGGGGTAATTTATACGATGATCGAATATTCGAACGATTCGAGTAAAATAACACCGAGTTTTGCATTATTTATTCGGTCTCTTTTCTTGTGGAAGTGGCTGTTTAAACTTACCCGATATTTGATTTGATTCGATTCGAAAACAATGTTTCATCTGGTAATCTTCTGTACAATGCGTAGCAAAAAAAGCGTTTTTTTTAAAAGAACGTTGATATGGTTTACGAACGGTATCAATAAAGTCGACTTTTCCACTTAAAATTTCCTACAGAAAAGACAGAAACTCTAGAAAAAAAAATAAACGGAACTGCGGCTTGCTCAGCCTCTTAACGGATAGTGGAAGTATTCTCTTCAAAAAAAATCTACGGTACAAAAAGATTTCAAGCAAGCAGAAAGTCGACGTTTTAAACCCACTGTTCCACCACTATCCAGTCGATCAAAAATGTTAAATACTGAGTGGTTTGGAACAAAACAAAACAGATGATGGAACAAAACGGATGCTCAACTTTCGAGAGGGGGTAAGTATCTTGTTTACTCTACACCGATTCGTGTAATCTGGCATTATAGTATTATCTCTGGTGCAGTTTCACCTAAGTAAGAACTCCGTATAAATAACAAGGGTACAGTTATTACGCTTTCACTCAATAAACGCAAATACTTGCACAACAGCAATATAAGCTAAAACAAAAAATTAACTGACGATAGTTTTTAGAGTAGTTTTCAAAAGTGAAATGGGCTGTAGAGAGGATGCTTAATCATTCAGTGGAAAGAATAATAGGAGATGGAGTAAAAAAATCTCTGTATAGTTCTAATGCTAATTCAAAGTCACCCAAAACGTAGTTAAGAAGAGATTGCACCATTAACTATTTTTTATGAAAATAAATTTCTCACTGAAAGTTCTAGCAAAGGCTTGCTGGGAAAGAGAGCGAATTTTTTAGGGAAACCAGCTTGGCTAAAAAAGATAAAAAGCAAAAGAACGAGAAGTATTCGTCGAGTGAATCCAGCTACTACATAATGTTGGAGCTCGGCTGATTGAGTACACTGGACTTGATATTTATATATAATAAACTACGAAATTTTATCAATAAGCAAGTTTTACCTAGTAATTATCACAACTTATATAGCTTAAATCAATGGTTGGGTCCACGTGAAAGAACGGAACTCAAATGGCGGGAAAGAGCTCTCGAAAGGATACTCTTCAGTGAAAAGCAAAAAGGAAGCCTCTATCTGAGCTTTGATTTTTCCATACGCAGTATTTGAAAAAAAATCCTGCACATTTACAGCATACAAGCAGAAAATTTAAAGAACCGTACTAAACTATGTAAAAACTTGGTTTAATTTTGATCCGAACCGTACAAAAAGCTTCAAAATAGGGATTTAGCTACTGGTGACAGCAAAAAATCCTAAAGCTATGAAGTAGGAACTGCCAACAGAGCCGAATGCCTATTAGAAGACGGCAGGACATTGGCGTCGAGTCTGATACCCACCCGAAGTGCATCATCGTTGAGGAAAACGAGACGCAGGCAAGAGCGCTAAGCTGCCAGCACAGTGGGATTAGGTCTAAAGAAGCATGACAAAGCCTACATCGTCGAAATTGACGGAACTTCCGACTATACACATGTACGGATATCAGCCGGACACACTGCTGACAGACAAGAAACGCTCGGCGAAAACTTGTGTACCGTCAGCGCGGACGTACGCGAACGGCCGATAGTATATGTAAGGTCAACGAGGGGCAACGATGCGAAACATAACTTGAGAGATTGTACAGAAGTTGATGTGACAGCTGATGATAGCGTGTCCTCGTTTAGAACATATAATTTAGCCGGGAGAAATTTACGTGCTGCACAGGAACGCGAGGCCTGGGACCGCACACCATGCACCGTGGGTGGTATTGATGAGCTGTTGACCCCGTCAATTAGGTCGAAAGGTATTCCAGTTGATTTAATTATGGAGTGATCTCTATGGCTTATCCATTGTTCAGAGAAATCAGGGAGGTAGAACAGATGTCTACTATAGGTATGGCGTCTACCGCAACTAGTAACTTCTAGGCTGCTGAAAATTATGTGCAGTAAATAGATGATAGAAAAGAAAGCTTTTAAAAGAACAAGAACATTGCAAGAATTACAAGAAATTACAAACAAATTCTATACTTCATCTCCCCCAGTCTTCGTTAGAGCTAATTTTTTCGCCAACAGAGCTGGTTCGCAATTCCTGACTTTGGCCAAATCCTACGATGTCCCCGTAAATTTCAAAGAAATTCAAAAAGATAGTCAACAGATTTTTGAAGAAGTTCCTGTTTTCCTTTTACCTGTTAATTTCTGCTTACTGCTTTATTTGCCCTTTTCATTTCTCCTAGACATTTACATTTTTTAACACGGCGACACCTTTTGCTCGTCGAAGTTTCAAGTTTTATAAACGATTTTCTATTTTATTTCGCTTTCTTTTACTTCTTTTTTGTTTTATGAACAAAAGCGTGCCATAATCTATGACTAAACACGAAAATACGAAAATACAAAAGCAGGGATTCACGAATAGAATTTTAAAAAATATTACGCATGAATCTACGAAAAGCATGAACAAAAAATAAGCATTAAGATTACTAATTTAACCATCTTCAGGGCATGCCAAAAAGCTTTACTGGAATGCGCTTTTCGCGGGGAAACAAAGGAAGTTCCGCTCTCTTTTGGATGGTCTTTACCATGACTGTCTCTCTGTCTACATTCGTCTTTCAATGGGTTTTAAACAAGTAAGTAAAAAGCATGTTTCTGCATTGTCTTCAATTTTCCCTATGATTCTTGCATTTCTTAGGTCGGTTATTTGTTCATCTGTCTTTCCAAGATGCCTTTTGGAGTACCAAAAATAATGTACAAAAAATATGAAAGCAAAGGTTACAGCAGGCTTACACATAAAATGATCTGATAGCTTTCGTTCTTGCTCAAGAAGAGATGAATATTAGTTTCTCAGACAATTGGTATAAAGGTGAGAAATGCCGTTGAATGGTACTGTACAAAAATATAAAAAGCATAACCTTTCAGCAAACTATGCATGATGCCCCTTAGGGTACAAACAGAAATTTAGACTATAACAGCAAAGTACAAAATCAGCGCAGAAACCAGAAATGAATGAACGACCCATTTCATGGATCATTACTTTTGCATGCCCATAGATAATAACATAGGGTTTACCATCAAATTTCTTATACTGGTCTGTAATTTCACACTGTGCTCTGGTGCGACGTAGGCCAAATTAGTGTCATACTAAAAGTCAGCACAAATCACAACGAGAACTTCACGTTCAAGAAGAAAATGTCAAGAAATGAATAGAGGCTTGAACTTTTAAAATTCCGCGGCGTTTTCCCACCAGTAAACAAAGATTAGAGAAACAATTTTCTTCCAAGAAAAGCTTGAGATATTCAAATGTGAGGAAACAAACCACAATGAGAAAATTCCACAGCATTTAGAGAAGGCCATCATACAGTAACCAGATCAGATTAAAGGGTTTCAGTTGCAGGGAAATGTTAGGGAGAAAGTGAAAGAACGTGGATGGTTATCCCGACGAGGAATGACTCCTGCTGACGGTGACGTAACCCTGGCCAAGCCCAGCTCGGCCAACGTAACACTGAGAATCGGGGGTCACACAACCCCTGCTGCGTTCCATTGTCGCGCAGATGCGTTTTTTGACGATATTGAACGATTAATGAACAGTTCCACTCACTCAGTAATTGCGATAACATCGTGTCAGGTGTGTACAGGCAGCATCTGAGACGAGGTTCGTATGATGAATGAGGTGCGATGAGATGAAGTGAGATGAGCAAGGTGTTGCCAACACTGTATGCTCAAACAGACATATCACACCGGAATCCGGTTGCGATATCAGTCCAGAGGCAATTTGCGGCATTAGAGCATCAAATAATCTGAGTGCGGGCTTCGGGTCTTCCATCAAACACCGGCCGGACCCGGCTGCCGGAATTTCCGCGCAAAAGGATAAGCGACGCGCAACGCGGAGCGGCGTGCAGAACCGTACGCACATTGTTCCACAACATACCAAAATGGCACTGTAATAGCCGTAGAAAAAGCGGCGTAATCGCGTGTCGGCCCAAAAACCATGAAACGATAGCCGGACTCGGTGCGACGACCAAAGAGGCAACGCGTCGGCTTTTTCTAAGGCTATAAAATCCGAACTGTTAGCGTAAAACGTCGCCAGGAACGCTGACACAGCACTTGCTCAACTCGTTTCCTCCCAGGGGTTCGTGTAACTTGTAACTGGATCGGAACTGAGGTTGTAACAGCCACGACAAGCCAGCGAATGCTAGAGCAAATGGCGCAGATATTAATTATGGCACGGCTGACATACCGCTTGTTACCTCTTATATAAAATGCATTTGATGGAAAAACCCGAAAGCCTCGTGCACCTTGAGCACTGACTTCGAAACTCTTGCAGAACGAAAATTCACCGACATTTTTCTGGGCGTTTTTTCATAAACGAATAACGAAATATTCCCCTAGGAAAAACTGCTGTACAAAAGAAAACCTTGAGTAAAGAACAATGGCTTACCCCGTCCCTATGTTAATACACCTATGCAAACAGCCATAAGTGCAAATGTACGTTGTACAAACAAGATACGACTTACAAAAGGTAAATATGTTCGGCAAAGTTCTGCCAGAAAAAAAGCATTTGTCAAATTAGCCCTGGAAAAAATAACTTCATATTTCTGCAAAGGGAAAAAAGAAATGAGTTTACTGCAAAGCCTTTCAGATAGCTCAACCAAAAGGTTTAAAAACGCTGTTTGAAAAAATTCAAAAATCATTTGAAAAGTTTCCAGTAGTAAAGTAGAACAGTAATCTTGAGCGATAAGGCGTACAGCGTCCACGGAAAAGCACTGCTATAACATTTGCGTAAAACTGTGTGACGAGCTTACTTCAGACTACGATATGCCAAAGTACACCGACAAAAACAGATCAGACAACAACATCAATGCCTTGATTTTCTTATAAGCATAACGAGAATCAGCTGAATTGTACAACGTATACTGGAAGCAGCGATCTAACCTAACAAGAATTTTAAGCAAAATTTCAGTAGCGTTTCTAGACGCACGGTCGATAAAAACTATGAGGAATTAATAACATACTGAGTTCTTAGGAAACAAAAATGTATGAGAAGCGCTAACAGTGGGTCTCTTTCAGTGTAGCAAGATTTCAGGTTTCGCATTCCAAAATTTCAACGAAAAGCTCGTTTTGATTTAACTAATAAATAGAATTTTTGAGAGGAACGTAAC
>KN552071.1:15611-25974 GCA_000797555.1 Oesophagostomum dentatum
GGATGTGAGCTGGCCTCACGTCTTCAGTCCCATGGTGCTCACACTGTTTTATTAGATGTCAACTTTTCCACTTCTAATTTATCTAAGCTCAGTGAGAAATTAACTACTGTTGTGCAGGTAAAAATACAGCTTTCCTTTAGTTCCCCCGCATTTTTTCCCTGATTCAGGGCTCGCTTCTGGACGAGACCAAAGTGAGTGAGGCGCTTAGCGGTTGTGAGTCATGTTTTCACTTAGCCGCCTATGGAATGTCAGGGATCCAGGCGGTACGTAGCTCAGTTTTAATTTTTAGTCATTTGCTGTTTCTAGAGTCCCAGGGAAAAGTCTGAACCATTTTTAGTTCAACCGTGAGCTCGTCTTCCGAATTAATGTCGACGGTACTGCATTACTCATGGATTACTGTAGAAAGCTCGGTGTTACACGCTTCGTTTATACTTCCAGCGTAGGCGTTATATTCACTAACAAAGAGTTAATCAATGTCACGGAGGACTACCCATACCCTGACGAATCGGAGGTAAATAACAAGAAAACTCCAGTTAGACTGACTTTGTCCCAAAATTTCAGTACTACTCCGCCTACAGCGCTTCTAAAGCCCGGGCTGAAAAACTGGTCTTAGCTGCAGATTGTCCCGAGCTAAAGACGTGTGCCCTGCGATTAAGAGGTATTTATGGACCCGGAGAGCCACGATCCACTGGAAGGGCTGCGGTAAGCTGACTGGTTCATTTGCATACTGTAGATTACAGTAATATTCGAATGCGTTTTGAAAGTGCATTTTAATCATTGCTGCCCTTTAGGACATTATCCATAAAGGTCTTTTCATCGCATTCTTTGCCCAGAAGGAAAGGGCATTCACCCAGTACAGCGGTATCCACAACGTTACCCATGCTATGTATCAGGCTGATCTGGAGCTCTCTAAAAAGTACCCTAGATGTGCTGGAAAGGTTCGGGTACTACTCGGAGGTGAATTTACCTAAAATATTCCGTTATTCAGGCCTATCATATCGTAGACGCCAATCCCGTGGATTCCTTGTTCTTCTGGACACCGCTGATTACAGCGCTGTCTCAAACGACGCCCTCTATTCGAATACCGTTTTCGTTAATTTATCTGTTAGCCTATATCAGTGAGTGGCTGGCAGTTCATTTTGGCATTCCGCCAATGATAAACAGGCATGTGAAATATTTACTACTTCCTTCGATTTCCCTTTTGAAGTAGCTGAGGTAAAAATGCAGGAAATTTCTCTCTTACTTCTGTCTCTAACCCTCATAACCCTCATCTATAACAATTTCTAGGTTAGAAGTTTGTCTTATCGGCATAACCAACACATATTCAATTGAACGGGCTATGAAGGATTTCGACTATAGGCCTACTAATAATCATGATTTGACTGAGGTAGGATCTTTTTTGAAGAAATTTGCATTATAATTCTACACGCCAACTCTACGATTTAATTCTGCTTACATTCTTAAAGGATGAGAACATTAAAAACAAAATTATCCCACATCTGAATGGGGGATATCAAAGCCTCCGATTTCTCTCAGCAAATAGCAGTTTATTTAAAAAGAAGCGCTTCACGTTTATAGGAAACTGCGCCAGTCCGAGGATTACAAAATACGTAGGATTTTTGCTAATTTTTAGAAATAATATTCCAAACGCTACGCTGCCGGCAGCTTAACCATCATATCTGGCCTAATTACTGCTGCAAAGATTTTAGAAATATAAACAGTATAATTTAGCAAGCCAAGAGCAGACAAGTGGCAAGCAATAATATAACAACTAACAATATCTGAAAAAACGATTTAACCAGCGGCGATAGCACTATAATTGGCGGTTAACCGATAAGTATAACCACCAGTTACAGATCCCAGATATAAGCAGGAGGTCATAAGTGCTTAAATTGACGTTACCTCACTGCTACATTAACTTGAATGACGTGCGAGGATCTAACCTACAGGTAACCGGCAGTTAACCCTGAGATTATGTCCTGGTAATCTCGCAACCACAACCATCGGTTTTATAGGTCTCGGTCAGTAAGTCGGAACCACCACAAATAGCGTAGACGGTGTAATTTCGACTAACCCTTCTAATATTAGAAATAAAATTTTCGTATCGGGAAGGCTATGCGTTTTGCACTGCAACAGGGTCTCGACAGCGTTCGCGGTTTGACCATAACTACATCCTTGTTTGCAAAGTAAAACGGCAGTTATCGCAGTGCTAGACATTGTCAGTTAACTGGCAGCGTCTGAGGAATTGCTACGGTTCCTGTCTCATGAATTTTGCTGAAATGGTGAAAAAAGCAAAAGAATATTGGTATTTTGTGGTGCGTTTCCAGGATATTTCTGTACTATATTTTTGAAAGCTGAGGACGTTTTTATTGCATGAAAAAACTGAAAAAATTTATAGACCAGCGTAGTAATCAACTGCTCCAAACATAGAGTAGGACGTCTTATGCCAAAGATTTATTTATTTTTGAATAGAAAGCGGATGCGTTCGCTGCCTTTAAGCGAACCACGTGGTAATGATACGTGATGAAAAGATATCGATTCTTATTTGTTTGTTTAAGTTTGGGTACAGAGCTGTTTAAATACTAAAGTATCAGTCTTACAGGAGTTAAACCTGCTCTATTATAGGTTGTCGAATACTATAAGAAGTACTACGAGGATCAACCTGGACCACACTTCGATTTGAGTATGGTGCTGAAGATTTTGCTGGCTTTGGCAATTTTGTTATTTCTTATTTTTCGTATATTTCTGTTTTGAAGTTTATTAATTCTGTTCGTTGATCTGCATAAAAACGTTCTAATCCTTACTGGTTTTACGTCTTGTTGTGCAGAAAATTTCTCGAACCAAAAATAAGAACTTTACGAATATGGTAACTTTATTCAATGATGTGGATGATTGCTACACCAGAAATTAGCTCATCTTGCATCAAAATTGCAGAAAAGGCCAAAATTAGTATGTGGGTAAGAAAAATTGCTTTTTCTTGGATTAACTCGTTCTTAGTGAGGACGAGTCTTCCTACACATACAACCTTGCAGATTTTGGCACATTTCAAACATTCTGTAATAAAAAAAGATATGAGTTATGTGATGGGAGTGGAGAGGGAGAGGGATACACAACAATTCTCCCTGTGTCCTAAAACACTTGAAAAAATCCAAATTTTTGTTAAGATACCTAATTTTCGCAGTTTTTCTCTTCGTAGTTTTCAAAAACTTTAAGAGATTTCCACGATGAAAAAGCATGAGCTCAAATAGCCCATAAATAACAACTAACCACTAAATCTCTAGATTTCAAAAAGCGGGATAATTTTAAGCACAAGATTATGCGAATTCATGTGCATTTTTTTTTGAACGACGACTGTACAAACTACGAACCGAGTCACGAGATCACTTACAACTCGCTCAAACGTGTCCGTAACATGTTGACAGTTCATGCAACAAGTGCGTTGACGTGTTCGACGGTCATCCGTCGAAGTGTTGTCAAGATGGTCGTCGTCTCCTTTGATACCCACTTTTCAAGTACCATGAACGGGTGGTACGTGGATCAACGAGTACGACGGAGCTCTGAATGCTCAAACACTCGTCGAAATGTTCCGGTTCAGCGTTCTGCTTAGTTTTATTGGTAAGAATTTGTTGTTTCAGTTTTCCCTGCTTAATCTAGGCTGTCTTCTGAAGTGTGTGCCTATCTAATCTTTAATTCCAAATCAGGCAAGTCCTGAGGCTGAAATATCGCCATTCACGGACTAGGCCCAGAAATCATGTGTCGTTTTTGCTGTGCAATATTCCAAACGATTCTCTTGGTGGTGCTCTAATCAAGTGATTTTTAGAAAATCTGCTGTCGCCTTTTCCCTCAAACGGCACATTCTATCCCTCCAGCATAGAATGCCGCTTAGGATCACAATCATATCAGATCCTTGATAGAATTTAATAAAATCGCTTTGCTGACAAAGATTAAGGAACTACAACTGATGTGAATTCTCCTAATACAAAATATTTTCAAAGGAGGAGAGTTCTTGTCCTCAAAAATAACAATTTTCAAAGTCCTTTAAAAGTGAGTTTCGGGGAAAATTTGACTTGCAGGTACCTTATTGGGCTGCCGAATTGACAGTAGCCTCCATGGAGTCTATAAAAGGCAGATGCACTCAAATCGAAATCTGATCTTCGATAGCAGCTTCAAAGATCCGATAATCTACGATGAGGTGAGAGGCAGCTCTCACACTTTACTATTTTAGTACACTCATCTCTGCAAGATCCACCTTTTCAGATTACTATATCGACCACGTCAATCAGCGACTACGGAGATTGCTATGAGCAAGTCGGACAGTCGTATGTCTTCGGGCTAAAGTACGTTTAAGCTCCTCAAGACTTGAAATGTTCTTAGCGTGGATAAACAGCGAAGATTTAGATGCAAGAGGATTTTTCTGCAAATTTACGAACAATTTCATTTTACAGGAGAATGGGTCGTCCCGTTTGCTACCGTTGCGTTACTCCCATTCTAAGATCTGCAAACATTCTACAGCTCGCACATCAGCAAGGTGATTTTGCCCCAGTTGGATACTGAAACATATAGCAGCAAGAAATAATTACCTCCGCTCGATCAATAATCATTCAAACCAAAACATGTTTAAGGGCAGCACTCACGGAAAAATAAGTTTTTCTAATTCTTCTGTAACCGGGGTCTAATTACCAGTTTCTGGATAACTGCAACAGGAAACAAATCAAAACTTGATATATTTAGAGAAATTTGGAAAAGAACTGGGAATGTCGGCCGGAACTCCGTCTTTTTTTCTTGACCCACCATCAAAGAAACGTTCGCTTCCATTTTATTTTTAAATTCCTACAGCAGCAAGATCTACCATAGTTGTCTCTACAGTGACACCTTAAAACCAGTCGCAGTCTTTACCTTCTGAAAAATCTTTTCTTAAGCAACTTTACACATCATTCTGCGGGTCAAAAGTTGGCCAAAATCGACCCGATATAGATCACTTCTTAGATTTTTTTTTGAAATACTCGTTAGGATTTATTTGTTTTTGAAGAAAAGATGCAGTTTTTCTACTATTTGGAAATTCCAGCCAAAAAGCTCACAAACGAAAGTAAAATCGAACTTCTCTTTCAGGGTCGGCCAAGAAAAGAGGCAGAGTTTCGGTTGCCGTCTTCAGCTCTTCCGCAAATTTCTTGGCAATTACCAAGTTCTGAGTTGTTCCCTTTCGCAGTTGCTCAGATATTGGTAGCTAGATTCCGGTTACAGAAAAATTAGAAGAACTCGTTTTCTTGAGTGCTGCCTTTAAAATAAGAGTTACAAGTTGTAGTAGGAGTTTCAGATGAGAGAACATTATAAACTGAAGGAAAGAAAACTACTGAAATTCCTTCATGCACCTCTACTCTTTTTTTGCTCACATTTCATCTCTAAATGCGGCGAAAATCGATTTTATTGTGTTCTCTCGAAACAAGCGCGACAAAGAGTCCAAAGGGAAAGGTGCAGGATTAATCAAAATACATTGAAGAACATTCTCATAATTCATTGTCATAATTATCGCTTGTCCAAGTGCTATACTCCGTGGTTTGAATGATCACAGCAATAGGAATCTGCACATTTTTTTTACATAAGTAATATTTTTGAATTTCAAGAAAAAACTTTTTTGACCCCGTTTAGTCTTCTCACCACCTCTTAATAAAAAAAAATAGTTCAGATGGTGGAGTAAGGAGTTCTTCGGCATTGTTACTAACCGTTTATGTGGTGTTTTGTTTTTGGATACTAACAAGATAATATGCTGGCACGCCTTAAATAAATAAATAAATAAATAGTAAATAAGGAAATAAAATAAATATTAATCCACCATTGTAGGTGGAAACTGCTATGACACGATCAGCGGAGCTAAAACCTCATGCTTTGAAGCAAGTCGAGTCACACCAAGAGATGGCACTACCGTATTCAGTAAGTATTACTTAAAGGCAGCGCCCAGGTAAAATTTCCAAAATCTCCTTTCCTTAGAATTTATATCCTAGCCGATAGAGCTTAACGAGCTTAGTTCAAAGGTGCTATTTGTTTTTCAAAAAAATTCCGATAAATCTTTTAAAAGGGTACGGACTTTCGGCGTGACGAGCTGTTATGTCAGTAGATCAAAGGGAGAAACTATTTCTTTACATGCTCTAGAAGTATACTAAGGTTACTGCTGAACTCTGTTAGGATTGGATCATTTTCAAGTCTGGAAATCTACCTAAGTTTTTCTTTTCGATTCTACTCATAAAATGAAGCTCTTTGTCACTTTTGTACTGCTATGAGAGGTAGGTCAAATCGACCGTCCACGGGAGAGATAATGGGTGGCAGCGAAAAGATCAGACATCGGTTTTGATTGGTGAAATCTTTGAATCGGTGGTCTGGGCATTGGCAGGTTTGGGCACTGGGATGACTGGACGCTGCCTTTAACCTATATGACTTAGTATTCTAAGCCAAGGTAAGTTATTAAGTGTAAATGCCATACTTCTCAGGAGCCAGTCCAGAGCCAGCGTCATGCTTTGTCGATGGTCGATTTTCCCTCGACTACATTCTCAAAGGAGCAAATTTAAAATGTGATTTGGGATCTGGGAGTGAGGTATGTAGTTTCATAGCCTTAACTCACTTAGGAACTCCAGCTCCTATAAAATGGGCAGCTTTTAGGTAGACAACTGCTCGTCGTCGAACGCGCTAGCAGTGAAGTTCCGCAACTGCACATTTCCAGACTTCGGTATGTTACTCCAGAAAAAAAAACTCCATAGCTCACCTCTAGCATCATTTTTTCAGAGATGTACCTGAAATGCATAGGCTCCTTCCTTGGACCAAACAAGGAGCGCTACATCATCGTTGAGAACGAGGAAAGCGAGGAGTATCGTTGTGGAGTAGGCCTTTCTACTTCCGGAGCATTATTCATACTAGCAAAATATCCTTCACATCCTACTTACAGCTGCTTGTGACGTCATCAACACAAGAGCTGACCGTCCACTTCTCCAACGACTCTTCCTGTGCCCTGTTATCCAGCACCACCTCATTCGAGACCTATCGTCTGAAGCCAGGTAATTGGATGACCGATTAATACTTACCAAGTTCACTTGCTTACGATTAGTTAATTAAATTAAACTAAGTTAAATTCATTAATTAACTAGTTTCCTTCAGTTCAAACGGAGCAGATCTCGTCACCATGTCAGTTCCCTAACTGGGTTCGCGGTGACTACGACTCGCTTACAGTAACCGCCGACTGGTTACAGTATGCACAGCTGGGTGAAGGTATGGTAGCCGTCATATCCATGCGTGCACGTTAATGAGGATAGAATCATGGTCTACTCTGAGACGAAGTGGTAAGTTTTA
Source organism: Oesophagostomum dentatum (assembly GCA_000797555.1). Taxonomy (NCBI): domain Eukaryota; kingdom Metazoa; phylum Nematoda; class Chromadorea; order Rhabditida; family Strongylidae; genus Oesophagostomum; species Oesophagostomum dentatum. The sequence goes on from KN552071.1 coordinate 22,947, forward strand.
AAAAACGAGATTTGCTGGTTCGATTCTTAAAAATCAATAATTGTTGCCCTTACAGACGCCCTGGCAATAGGTAAGGTTCTCTCTTAAAACTATATATCCTTCCTCTTCCTTCATGACCTAAAAAGAAAAATTTATTATGAAAAGATACAGCAATTACGCTAAGCAACTATAGCTATTTCAGTGGTGAACCCATTGGATACCACTGCCTATGGTTTGCTCCGCGTAGCGAAAGTGTCATCGAGTTCAAGACCACTACTCCCAGAGAAAATGCGAACGCTAGTGCTTGTAGGTGGGTGATTGTCTAGTAATTTTTGATTCTGTATGTGCTATAGTGGAGGTCAGCGACAGAGATCGCAAAGGCGGCTTGCGTTGCGGCTACGGCGCGTGGTGCGCTCATTCTACAAAGATGGACATGTAAGTGACGGCCAAGCTGCTGTAGTCTTAACAACAATTGCACAAAAGTTAAGGAATTACAATAAAAGCAGTTACATTTTTTCGCAGACCAAGACAAGTGAGGTAGGCGGGTCCAGGCGCCCGCACGCGTCCAAACTAGTTAAAAAGCCAGAATCTGCCTAATCCTTCAACAATTTGGACAGTGCTGCATCCCTGTCCCGCCCACCTTACTAGTCTTAATCCGGGAAAAGGAGACTAGAGGTTATGACAGACTAAGAAAAAGCCCAAATTCATCCACATGCAAGGTCTTGATGAAAGCAAAGATGTGGTAAGTGCTAATGCTTTGATTACTCAAAATCACGAAAGTCTTCAGGAAAGACTTCTCATTGACTGACCAATGGGCAGCTGCCAACTCGCCAGCAAGCTGCCGACGTTCTCGTTTCATTAGCAAACCGCATCACCGGCGATTACTATGGTATACTGTACTTTCAGTGCAGTAATCCTATCTCTAGTCACTGATACTTGAATATTCTAAAGTTCTCTACCTCCTACCTCACATCCTTAACTTTTTGAACACAAAAAAAGCACCACTAAAAAATAGAACCCCTGATTGGGTTACCTGATTCAAAAAACGGTTACCAGGCCAAAATTCGGTTTGAGAACTACTACTCCTTTAGTGCTGACGATGAATTCGCGCAGTGGCCATGGACAGCAGCAGTGGTCAACAATGTTCGCCCCTCAACTTGCGGTATACTTGGGTAAGTGAACACTCCCCCAAAAAATCAAGTGTAGTGTTAATCATCACTGCTTCAGGCACTATGCTACGCCAGCAGATTTACGAGCTGACGACTGCTATAAGGTCGACATTGGCTGTAATGATAGGTCTGCGATGAAAATTACGGCTACACACTGTTCTACTGGTACCGTATTTGACTGTGAGTTTGGACTTTCATATTCCCGTTGCTAAAGATCGTCCGAGAATGCGACGTGAAGACCACACAGCCGTTTAGGCGTAATTAAATAGAACGGGGACAATTACTCGTGTTATTCTAGGCTCTGACCGGTAAACCCTACCGTCTAATTTAATTACGCCTAAATGAGCGTGTCATTCGCAGTGTACAGAATAGCTGACCCTCGGACGGCTACGATACCCATCTTGGGGTGTATAGAGCAATTAATATATCATTAAATCCGTTTTTTTTCTAGCTCGCCAGTATCAGTGCATTGCTTCATGGAAAGACGATGATCTACTTTACTTATACACAGTTAGAGATCAAGATACTCGCTCCTGCTTTGTAAGAGATTTTCTTTCCTACAAATACTCCTCCGAATGCCTATTACTTAATTAGGTAGCTCAATATTCGTCTGGAAGGCTGTATATATCCTCAATTGGAACGCATTGCACTAGAGGATTCAATTTTGCGGAAAACGCCGAGAAGACAATCGTTTTAGAGGAAGAAGGTATAGTCTGGTTCACTGACAAAGATTACCAGCGCGGTTTGCGGAAATGGACGCGAGCGGCGCGTGTTGCTAGGTGCTAATCAATAACTGGCCTCAGTATCGGTGAAAACACAAAAGAAATCTATGGTTGCCTGCAGAAGCTGGCCTTTCGAAGGGAAAAAGAATTAATGGGGGAAAATAGAAAACATGGGTTTTTAGAGGTTGAAGAAAACATTGTAGTGTAGGATAGCTTGCGATTTCCATACATGGTATCCGCAGAGAAATAAGCTTTCTAATCTCACTAATGCATAAGAATGCAGAACCAAACCTAAGTTTAAAATTCAAGAGAAAAAAAGAAAAGTCAAGCGATTGATAGCTGGCAAAATACTGAAGAAATTTCTTTTTTTAAACTTTTCACCGATGCTCGTTTACTTTAACGAGAACTAGGATTCAGGAATTGTATCAAAGTGGTTAGCTTATAGCTGATAGTTCTAGAGTACTACCAGTTAATATAGTTTGATCCATCTGCCTCTGAACATCGAAAGCCATTCATTTTTTCCCTGGTGCACAGTGAAAACACAATAAACAACACTATTTTTCCTATTTTCCATAAGGTTCTTCTTTAGCAAGCTGCTCCTCAGCACCGAAGCCAAAAGCCGCTAGAAGGCCGATCACTTCCGCCGTCAAGTCCGTCAACATTGTCATTGTGGATCCGGTGCCAGACAGAGCTTCCACGCCAATCGTCAAGGAGAATCCCACTTCTACAGTTGACACAAATGATCCACAGCTGACGTCAGACCCTATGGTGTCAACTGTTCCAGGTAGTTTACACTTTGTGATATCAGTTATCTCATGTTGTTTATTTGTGATTTTGTTTTGATGACACTGCATTTGTAATAAATGGTTTCGGGTGCTTACTTATCCTTTAGCGGTCAGAAACCAAAATCGTTCTATGAAATCACACTTCTGCACTTGAAGGTAATTGAGGAACTTAGAAGTTAACAGAGAAGGGAACTACTCCCGAAAAGAAGCGCGCCTAGAAGAACAAAATAAACAGTGGCAACGATGTACAAGAGACATTTTCCTGAAAACACGGTCAATACTAGAAAACCAAGTATTTTTTTCTCCCCGTCGAAAAATGATTCTGCATCCTTTGACACGAAGCACTCCAAATTTCATTGCATTTTTGCTTTAC
>KN552091.1:0-10467 GCA_000797555.1 Oesophagostomum dentatum
CTAGTAAAGTATAGCAATAGAGAATAACCAAATCTCGACAACCTCTCTTTGTTTTCATGCAGCTATCGAGCGTCGCTCAGAGCTCAGCTAATATTGGNAAAAAAATCCAGCAGCACTTAGTAGCTCTTCACTACTGCCTAACGTCCACGAGGCCGTCCAGAATTTTTCGGTCGTTTTCTTCTCTGAGCGCCTTTATATTAGGTCGTTGCAAAAGTCTTTGGACACTCAGAAAACATGTCTTTTTTCTGATAATGTGTCTGCTTGCTGCTTTTACTTTTATGTGGTATATGTGCAGTGAAACCTTGCCTTTTCATTACACTTACTAGATTCTTCCCGTATCGCTTTGCGCTCCTATGAGAACGAAAACTGTGGACATGCACAAAATGAGCTTTTCACTTGCAAAAATGATTATACGCGCTAAGGTTCTCATAGCAACAGGAAAACTGAATGCTATGATAGAGGAACATTATCTCTATCTGATGTCATGTTCCTTTCCAATCGAAAGTTCCCATATTTTCTAAGAATAAGCTTCAGAGTTAATAGTGGCTTGGACGACCACTAGGTAGGATTTGAATATTATTTCCATAGCTGCCGGCAATTCTCTCTGTCACATGAACCACTACTTTATAGCTCTACCTTACTACTCTTTTAGGCCACCACGGGAGCTTTCTGCAAAATCACAAAGTTTTAGAAATTTGGGCTTTAAATTCCGGCTCCCCGTAGAAGCTCGTTGTGGAGCATAGGCAAGGGTGATTTTCGATTTCTCTGTGGCATTCTTGATCACTGGCTGTCAGTGAATTACCTTTCCTTTCCTGTTGGAAAGGTCGTGCCTCACCTTAACTGCAGAAATGGTATCGCACTAAATCGTCGGAAGAACGGAGAACTATTCATCTCCTAATCCTAGCTTCTCAAAAAATGAATTATGCTGCAGAATAATTCTAAAATGGAAAGCATCCATCCTTTTACAGTGCCCTTGGCTTTATCCAGAAGAGGGCTAAACGCTGCTTTAATTTGACTGTTATGACTCAGAATTACCCTGAAAAATACCGAAAAGTTTATTTTCTGTGCAGCGCAAGAATCATACATTTTCTTCTGAGGCATGCTAAAAAACCGTGGAAGTCTGGATTCCCAAAACTTTCCCTTCTTTGTATAGGCTATACCATCTCCTCTCAGAATATCAAGTGATTGATTTGCGGTCTAGTCTCCTGAAGCGGAGAAAAATCGACAAACGAAGGGTCCGGAAAAATGGCACCCAAAATGTTTTCACTTGTAACTTTCGTAGATGGGAAGAGATGTTCTTTATCTCATTGCTGCGAAAAGTGGAGAGCTCGCAGATAATAGCTACTGTTATGAGAATCATTTAACCTTCGAAATTATAGAGTAGTGAAGCTTGGAAGAAACACCTTTGAGTGTCCAAAGACTTTTGCAACGACCTAATATAAATTTCGAGCTCCGCCCGATTTCGAGTAGTCGCTAAGTCTACACATTTTTTGTTCTTTTAACTGTTATTGGGACAAGAATCTCTTTTTTGCAAAAACGATTCTTAAATACACCGTAAGCTCAATCACTGAACTTGTGGGGGCTTCGTAGAAAACGATTTCCTTTTGTTGGGGGCTTAGCTTCTCGAAGACGGATTTTCCAGCTAGCGCTGCACCTTGGCTACGTCACTCTTCGAATTTATGAAAATGCTAGCCTCTTATGCCGCAAAATCTCTTACGGAGCTGCTATGCAGAGTGTTTTCCAAGGACTTTTTCGGCATATTCTATAGCAATTATTGAGGGCTAGAGTAGAAGTATTATTTTAAAGTCGCTCTCATCTGATCATGATGTTAGTACTATACACGGTGGTTAACAATTTTTGGAACATACAAATCACATTTGCACACATTCCTTGCTCAGTATGAGCTGTTAATAGAGAAAGAGGACTTCTTTAAAGGCCGTCAAACAAAGTTCAAATATATAGCTAAGTCTGCCTACAGTTCTGCTAACCATAAGATAGAGATCTGGTTGAAGGTCTTAGGTAGAGAACTAGTCCAGGCTACACCATTACAGTTATCGATGCCTATGTGGAGACTGTGGAAAAGAAGAAACACGAAAAACCGCTTTGATTTTGCCGCCATTTAAACACCACATGTGCCCTGCGTTTTCGGTTACCGCTACCATAATTAAAAATATGAACAAATGTAAATATTCTATATACTATACTATATAAATGCTATATATACTTATACTATAAATGAGTGGATAGACAAACTGACTAAAAAATATCTGGATAGCTAAGGGCAACACCCACGCTCAGAACGCCTGCAGAGTTCTCGATTCATTCTGAAATAAGAACGCGAAAATGGGTTGAGGTTCAAAATCATCAGATCAAAAGTCATCCGCGCCATTTCGCGAAAGAGTTCTCCATTTCGTAGCGCGCTTTCTATTATATTATGCTCATATCTAATCGTAGGCGTTCTGAGCGCGGATACTGCCTTTAAACATATGGTTAAAGGATTTCAAATTCTCATTGTTGATGTAAATATTACCTATGGAGGTCAATGCTATCAACTCGGGAGTTTTTCCAAAGAAATAACTTCCTACTTAAAGACAATGTACCGCCGGGCTTTGTTTGGTGAGGTTTTCTAGCAGTACTTTCAGTGAAGGCCTGCTCTATAAACCTGCCCTACTAGCAACCTCCATAACCTACTTATTTTGGAGCAGCCTTATCAGACATGAAATCTCCGCTAATAAAAGCTATGGCACGTTATAGTACGGAATGTTAGATTATTCCTTTTGCCTGAACAGTGCGTGTCAAAACTATAGACCACCCCCCAAAAATCGCAAAAACTGTAGAAATCCGAGGATTTCCTAGGCAATGTTTCATACCATTGTAATCAGCATTTCAGATAACATCTATATTTTAAGCTTCACCATTTTTGTTCCCGTATTTACAATTTTTCCAATTTTTGAGTTAAAATATACCGCGTCAAAACTATAGACCATATTTTTTTAATTTCAAAATCTAGACTAGGCTGAATCATAATCAAAGTGCCGAGTTGAGTGAATGTAGGTGGCGAAAGGCGCTTCTAAAACCTTAAAATCTCCTGGTCGCGGAGTGCTTCTTAGGGAATTTTATAGAAATTTGCTATGAAACCCAATATTTTGTTATTTAAAAAATTTCTTAATTCTACTATGCCGCTCAGATATCAGGCAACGAAAAATTTAGATAGGTTACGGGTATTAAATGCCAATGCAGGCAAGAAAACAGGAAGAGAGATACATAGCGTGCATTGTCCTTCAAGACAAGAGGTTGTGTCTTTTCAAAAAGCTGATTTGGGTGGCGAAATTCTTCGATAATACTTCTAGAAAAGTCATAGCTTCTGCTAATGGTGACTGGTATCTTCCGCAGGGTTCGCCCTCTCTTAGATGAACCTGGCTGAAAACATTCGAGAAGCAATGCCCCTTTTTGAAAGCTATAAAAAAGGCGTGCTTGTGACACCACTGGGAGTTATTCTTTTTCTTTTCTAGTAAATCTCAATAGTGGACCAAAGTGGATGTCCAGACCGTTGTTTATTTCCTAAGCCCTCCGACAACTCTTCTCCACTCATTTGTAGGCATAACCTGTAAGCAGAGGCGAATACAATTGCGAACTACAGTGGTCCATGAGATTGACTTTTCACACAGTCGAATCCCCGCAACTGGAACTTACAACAGTAAGGTCTCCTGATAGTGGTAGTTATAAAGAGGGTTTATTTAATCTCTAGCAAGGTTTTGAGCACTATTTGTTTGGAACTGCTGGAGATCTAAAGGCAAAACTTTGTTGGAGCGATCACAATATGATAGGTGATGTCGTGACGGGAAGATGTATCGGGTTCTTATGTCTGGTGTTTCAATTCCGTAGGTAACATTTTAGGGTGTCTGCTCAAAAACTGTGTGCATATCTTCATATATCACCTGTATAATGGGTCTTTATTAAGAGAAAATTATTTTAGTTATACAGTCGGCATTAGTACCTTAAATCTTCACCCTTGCCATATGCAACAGAAGTTTTGCGATGGATCTAATCTGAGATGCGTCCTCCAAAATTTCCACTTCTCATACCATATGGATGCACTACTACCACTTTCAATTTATGACTTTGAAAGCAGTTTTCTGGGGGGTGGTCTATAGTTTTGACGCGGTATGTTTTGAATCAAAAATTGGTAAAAATGTAAACATAGGAGCAAAAATTGTGAAACCCTATGACACATGTTACCTGAGATGCTGATTACGAAGGTGTGAAGTATCCCCTAGAAAACCTGCGGACTTCTACGATTTTGGCAATTTTTGGGGGTGGTCTATAGTTTTGACGTGCACCGTACTAAGGCAAATCCTATCATGCATATGTGATACTGTATATGGGAAAGTTACTTTTTCAATTTCAAGCTTACTGCAATGGTCCATCGGTTTCGAATAATTGGCATCCTGGTCATGCTCTCAAATAAATCTGGCTGTATCACGTGCCATTGCCTTTTGTTAGTTTATTTTCTATGATGGTATCAGCTTTCCATCTAATTGCAAGAGTCGCATTTCAATGACTTTTTAGACATTTGTTTACTGAACCAGGAAGGAAGTGAAAATGATAAGAGGAGAGAAATCCCGCAAACGCAGGGTTAATTTCGAACTGCTTCCTTATGACAGAATAAGATTTTCTCGAGCTAGTAATTGGTAGTATTCACGAGTAGCTGGTGTGCACTTATAGGTCATAAACTGCTTCTGGATTTTCACTCCAGATGAAAGCGTTCGAGGGAGAAGTATTATCTGATTTCAAAACACCATGTAGAGCTTCGTCGAATCACTCCATATACGGAACTAAACGTCTTAGCGAAGCCTTACTTAAGCAGTAAGAACTAAGCTTTTGAGTCAAATCTGCATACTTCAGCGCTTCAAAGATGTATGAGAACTTTTTCTTGAACTCGAAGCCTGAAAGGGCAAGACAAGGCTCAGCGCGTCAAAGATCTCTAAGAGATCTCGGAATTCCCATGGAAAGAGGGCGGATGTTATTGCAGTCATAATTCACCACATGTTAGACTGGATCGCCCACGGCAAGGAGCGCGTCATTAAAATTTTTTTGAACCATGTCTGCTAGAAATCATGTCCATCTAGCGATGGCTACTTCCTGACGGATCCGTCGTTTACCTCAGTAAACATGCTTTTCTGCTCTTTTTCCTTGTTTTGGCACAACCACAGCAGCAAGCTCTTCCAGCAGATTGGAGAAGAAACTGCAGAAGATGCAAAAAGGTTCATTAGGGAAGGAATTAGCGCAACATCCTGTCGCATTTGCTTTCCGGAATTGCTTTAGTCTGCTGAGTTTCTCTTTGCTCGTTTCATGCTTTTTCTCGATTGTGTTCAGAAGTTTACCAAAATTCCTGTTCTTTGGACTTCGTGAATCCTACACTTATTTTTCGCAACTACGAATCTATGGAAATAAATCATTTAAGAATAAGAATAGATTTCTTTTTTCACAAATACTGCCTTCTTTTATTCTATCTTCACTACCAGTAAAACTAGACGTTTCGGACCAACGACAGCACCACATTAAGAATGTCCTTCCTGTTCTCGTAGAATCCTGAAAGATGGTAACATAAGTAGGTGATATAAAAAAGCAAGATCCACAAAAAGTGGGTGCTTGTGAGGTAACGCTTCTGAAAAGTCGTGACCAGGTATTTTAGTTTTCCGACAAGACTCAGTGGGTTTCAAGCAAGTTTATTCGAGCTTTCAAATGCTGGCAGGATTTAAGACCTCGTGTTACCCAACTTACTACAGTTTCCTTCCTATAGGGCATTTACTTGACAAGTGCGTGTGTACGTGAGTTTTGGCATATCACGGCAGCGCGCCCACGGCACACAGTTCAGCTGTTTCGATCAAGATCACGGCCCATCACGGCGCTCGCAGATGCGCACTTGTCAGGTGAATCGGCTATACAGTATCAGTAGGAAAACCTCGAATAATGCCTTATCTTTCTGCTGCACGAGGTAAGTTCTCCATACCGAGCCTCGGTCTTCTGCGAAAGAGTCATCCCCAGGCTGAAGTTCAGCTTTGTTCAACTTTTTAACAAAGAAGATCTTCACAACTCCATCTTCATAATTCTCCAAAGTCTTTGCCTAACTAAAAATCCGGTTGTCGGAAATTATCGGGAGTTTCTCACTTGCCAAAGCTTTATGGAGCTCGGCTGGAGAACTAATCTAATCTAACTTTATCTGAAACTACGAGTTTATCGAGAAGTTTCGGAGGCACTTTCAGTCGAATGGGCTTTTGATGGATCTTTTCCGCAGTGTCGCTGAGCCCAGCTTCATACCAGTCAAGTACATGAAAATATTATTGCTAGCTGGTGAGCTAACATCTCTGCGATTTTACAGTACCCTCGAGGCAGTGAACTACTTTTGTGGTGCGGTTCCGCTCAAGCACAAAAAACTCTGACGTTACCGGCGAGTAGCTAATGTAGTCATGAAATGTAACTAGAAATGTCACAGCGTCACTATGCTAATGGTAAGACTCCTCATTTGCTGCAGAACTCTACCGTAATTCTGATTAGCTTCCTGGAGCACACTGCCACATATTTCTACCATACCAGCGGCTCTTCTATTTGAAAACTCACTTGAAAGTTGAAATTTTAGAGCAAGGAAATTAGCTCATCAGATGATTCTCTTTCCTCACTACTAAGCCTTTTAGTTTCTCTGTATAAGGGTGGATCTGTATAAGACAGTATGGGGATCCCCAGATTCATAAATTTCATAAATTTCATAAACTCTCTATCAACTAGCATCGAAAACTGAGCCAAAAGTCAGTGACACCGTTTCCGTGATCGTTTTAGATTGCTGAAAACATTGTAGGCTTTTCCATTTTTAACCGACACCTTCCGCCAAACCTGTGGTTGATCCATTCATTCCGTGTCCTTATTTAAAGTTTGATACTCTTTCCCCTAATGTTCTCATTTTTCTTGTTCTTTTTATGTTTTCATTTCTATTCTCCGTAGTTTCCATCTAAACTGAGCATCGCGCACTAACAATCCAGTTGCTCGTATCTTTTAGTAACATATATCTTGTTCATGTCCGTGTTCTTGGAGAGTTGAAATAGAGCTGGGATTATTTCTAAGCTATGTCCTTAATCGGCTTGTCCTTTCTCACCAGAAGGTTGGCGACGATTAGAGGCTGCGCTTACTATAATAACATCCCCACAATTTTCCTCAACCTCAAATTAGTTCTGTTCTTGTAACTATGCACCAGTTTGAAGACCAAAAAATGTTTGTTGCTGAGAGGGTCCCGCGGAAAGTACTTGTCCTCTGCTTCTTTATTTTTTCGGTTATCCAGCTTTGCAGCTTATCAGAAGTCGTCTGGATATTCAGTGCCTACGGATGTTTTGCCGTCGCAGTAGGCCAACTTTTGCACCATCTTTACGTCCTTTTTATTACTTCGACTGCTAATTCGTTCGTCGCAGACGTAATTATAACCAAAAAATCTACGTTACCTCTGGCCGTTCAACTACTACTAGAGTATCTCCTTTTTCTTCTTCACTTTTCCTGTTTTCAGCAAGAATCACATTTGCTAGAAGGAGTGAAGACCATTCTTTCCGAAAGGGGACTTACAACGGCACCTAAAAGGTTTCTTTTGCGAAGGCGAGAATGAATTTCTTAATGTTTAAGGAGTTCGTCCTGAATATGGTTCTTGAGATTTCTTGGCATAGCGTGTTGAACAGCTAGTTATAGCAGCATAGCCCCAGCTTTAAACAATATTTCACCTTCTCTATTCTTTGAGAGCTTTAAAAGAACAAAAGCTAACATGTCTGTCCGTCTTCATTTCTACACAGAAAACAGCACGTTTTGAAAAATTACCTATTGGAATTAGTGACAGCGACGTGAATGAAAATATGCGCTTACAAGGAAATGCATTAAAGCGATATCCATGTTTAGACGTGCATCTGTTAAAAGCTTAGGACCGGGGTATTTACGAAAGGGCCGCGTATGCGGCCCCTTCGATTTGATTTTGTTTGGTAGAAAACGTTCCTACCAAAACTGTTTTTTTTTCTCCGTGACTGGATGATAACGACGGTATATGACGGTCCTGTATCCTCTCTTCTGTACTATTCTTTGTAAGTTCAGCAAGATTTCGCATCGTACTCATATCATATCAGTTCTTGCTACGTGAAGCGGAAATCCGCAAACGCTGAGTAACGGATTTTTGACATTGTTAGGGATCTTCGTGCACATTTTTGAAAGCGCTTGTCTAATCATTATTCGGACCGTTATTGCCCCATACTTGAAAAATATGGTGAGACAGTACCTTTGAAAATGTGTATTCCATCATCTGATCAGCTTTCTTCATTATAGACGCAGCGCGTACGGAGATTTTCGATTTTCAGCTTATGGTAGAGAATGGAAGGCCGTAAGCGTCGAGTTTAAGTCCCCCGCTACGTCTATCCATCGTTGCCAAAGATCGCTCAAAAACGGTGTTATATACCGCACTAAACACGCTAAAGGGCTCCTTGTCTCACAGGGTTCGGTGGCAAGGTTAGCCAGTAGTTTACTGGTAGCTGTACTTAGGAGGCTTTGCACTTTTTCTTTTTTGGCAAAATCGAGTATGCTTGATAAATCCGGCCCATCTCCAGTCCTCGTGTTTGCGCACCTACAACTAGCATTTGGAAAGTCGGCAAGGGAGCATTTAAGTCCGATTTAGATACGAAAGGAAAGAGTGGAACTTGCTGTATATATTTACCGATACCGTCCATTTTTGCTTCCGAACTTTTTAAGACGAAAACCTCTATAGACCATTCATTATATTTTCGCAACATATCGCGCCCTTTTCCAGAGTTGGTAGACAAAAAAAGAGCAGTCTCATCGTCAGAGTGCCTCAGCGTAACCGCTTTACCGTAGACTCGTTGTATCGCGGACTTCTATTTGATAACAAAACCTTTACTATGAAAATGTTTGCATACACTGTTTTTAAGCGCTTTAAATCCTCATTCCAAGGACCTCCACTAAACTCCCTCGCTATTTCTTGGGATTTACATTCATTTATAGTAGCAAAGTGATGCGCTAGTGCGTTTGATAATTTCTTCATTTTAATACGGCGATACTCATGAACTTAACAATTGCCTTCTCCATTTGAAGATGTTAATTCAGCCATTGTCAGCACTGTGAAAAAAAATTGTGAAAGGATGTTTATCTGCGTAAGACCTTTTCATTAGGCCGTTGCAACAAGGAACGAGCCTTTTTGACGTGAATAGAAATCTTGCACTCTTATTACTGTGCGTTTCACATTTGTTCTTATAGAAGCCCTCTTCCTGCACATTAGCGTTCCATTATGACAGTGCAGCTGCACCCAAATAACTTTGTTTTTCATATTCATTATATAAAGTGGCACATTTAAGCTTACATTCGTGAAGGAGGCTCTAACCACTGTTCCAGTGATTTGTTGGTGGCAGCACCCAAGCTAAATATCAGTTCCTTGCGCTTAGCGTCGAAAGGGGCATTTGAACTAACTAACACGATGCAGTACGTTAGAGGTCATTGTGAACTGTGGAAACGCCCTCTCTTTATTCAACCGATAGCCATATTAGGATGAGTTATTCATTCCTCGCGCAATTCCTAGACCTTGGGACACTCGAATGTGGACATTTGGGGTTGCTGCTTTGTAGCGCAGAGAGTATACTGCAACTCATATCTTTAGTTTCCCTATGCGTGGGCTCGTTGTAGAAATTCTGAGCTTCTGCTATTCGCGTAACTTTGTCTTAGGACGTTTGTAATCGTAGGGATCTCTGGCATCAAAATTTCCACCAGTCGGTTTCGCTGTATTCCGGATAACTGTTGAACGCATTCTTCTGGAAGCCCATTCGGTGACATACCGATTTTTTGGTGCTCCTTCTGCTAACGTAACAACTCGTTTACTTTGCCGCAGACTTATAAGATTGGTGAAACAGCATTTTGTCGGTGAACAGTAAACTGTGCTCTCCTATTCTGGCTTTGGGCAACTCTCTGGAAGGTTTTCTAAAAATGCAAGAATCTTAAAATTCATTTTTTCCATGGGTGCTGCCTTTAATGGTTTTTCTAAACACAAAATGCGTAATCTACCATTTATAGCTTCTCCTTCTCAGATGAATTATACATTTGTGTAAAAGTCGTGCAATTATGAAGAATGCGAAAAATTTTAGCACGACATTTGTATAAAAATTCCTAAAAGGTCCTTTACAAGTTAATTATTCAAAAATTCGGGATCTCTCAGCCAACGCTACCGTTTCAGTTTGAATTACGTGCTTTTTCCTAATTTGCTGGAAAAAATTCGTCAACTTCTTCTTTAAAAACAAGTTTTATCTTTTAAAGAAGTCGCATTGTACCGACCGCATCTTCGCCACAACTACTGACAATACCTACTTAGATATTCAACGAAAACCTCAGTTCGGATATTTATCAGAAATTACATCAGCTGCAGATTAAAAGGCAACACCCTCG
>KN552095.1:9824-20175 GCA_000797555.1 Oesophagostomum dentatum
AAAAATGTCGCCTCTGACATAGACTACAGCGTCAAAACAATTCGAAGACGGAGGGGAATGGCGGTCCCGCGCAGAGATGGTGTTAGAGACATCTCTCGGTCTCTTCGTTTGTGCAGTCCAATTAATCTGCCGTTTGGTGGTCATCGGCGCTCACTTTAAGCGTTGCACTTTCTAGCGTACACACGCTTAAGGATACCCGTGCCTTCGCCACTCTGCGCGCCGGCCGCCGGGACACTTGCGGTTATTTGTTAAGGGAAGGGATCTGTGACTAAAATGATAGTTTGAGTTGTTAAAAATGAAATGTCCAGTAGTCCTTAGCGCAATATTCTACGGATGATACACATAAATATTACAGCTGTAAATTGTTCTTTTTTTACTACCAGGAGCAAACAACATTTTTGGAGGAAGCAATCACTTCATAGGATTGGCTTACGAACAACGCTTATCGGTTATTTGTTAAGGGAAGGGATACAGACATACGAACACACTCGTGAAACCTCAGTTAATACAAGTCTACCCGTGAACCGCTTCGCCTCCAGTGGGCAATTACCTTTCGGCGATCGCTTTTCTGAATCAGCCTTCGATTACATGCATCTATATAACCAAATAGCTTAGTACTGTCACCATTCTCTTGCACATCGCCGCTAACCTCCTTCTTTCCAATGACGTTATGTAGACCTCTTGCGCATCGCTCCCAAACTATGTATTGCCTCTCCCCCAGCGGACTTGTTACATGTTCTACACAACTCTGTCGGCATTCTGCACATTGCTGCAGGACTTCTGCAGATTGCTGCTGACCTCTTGTGCAGGCCTCCCCCGCATTGCTACCGAACATCTTCCCTTTTCTATCGGCATCCCCTACATTGCTTCAGCCCTCTTGGGCATGGATTTTGGAGCCAGAGTTCAACGTTTGTCCGTCGAAATGAAGCTCTATGACAACGCTTCCGTCATTTTTCTCCGAATACATCCAACGGTCGCCACTTTCGCAATCGCCGGGAATCGCTGCAATCGCCGAAAAGCCAAACTTTAATACTGCAAAAACTTTGCGCCTCATAACGAGCCGTACACATGTGCTTTAGCGTAAAGACTTTAACTCTACCTTTCACCGCCAGTGACCCCACATGTGGTACTAACTTTCATAATCGGCGTCCTTTGCAAACGACATATGCTTCTTCCACCCTGACAGCTTTTCTGGCCTTTTCATAGTATGTGAACGCAAAAAGCAGGGCCGCTGCACAGCCTTGAGCAACCAGATCATCTCTTTTATGTCCAGTCTCTCTGCTCCTCACTCATCCCCTCATATATGGATTAAAGCATACCGTGAAGAATTAGGAATGATTAATCGGAATGGTCAAAGGATAAGATTAGCTCTGGGTATATAAGGGACGGACGCACACATTCTGAGTTACGTTAGTAGATATCGATATATCCATGCAAACATTACTTCACCATTGTCATCATCATTCATCATTATTACTTCAGCACTACGAAACTGGCATGATCGAGTTGCTGAATGATTATTGATCGATAGACCAACGTCGAGTCATTTTTCTGAATAAGCTTTTGATTATGTACCGATTGTGCACATATTGCATTAGCACTACGAAGTCGGCACATTACCGATTTATCGACCGACTACCGATCGGTAATCGATCTGACGTATCGATCTTCCGAATCAGCTTTCAACCAGCGGATCCGGACCGCTCCGCGGTCCCGCTCGCCGTTCTGTTTTGCTTCTCCTGTTTCTACTGTTTCTCCTATATTGATCAGTGCAAAAAATCGATGGCACTCCCGGGCTGATCATATCCAGGTGAAAGGCGATTTAGTGCAGTGCATGGAAAGTGTCTCCTACCTGGATTATCTAGCTCGATTTCAAAGTTATACAAAAATTTCATCTTCCGACTTTTGACGTCTGTTTTGGAGGTATTGTGAAAATCTTTTCCTTACTGTCACTGTAATTGAGCGGCACACAATCAAGAAAGCAGGGTATCGGTGGTCGTTTGGTCGCTTTCTAGCGGATGCAAATGTGTGGAGATCAGGATTTGAGTTTTGTTATATTGAATGAAGATGAAGGATGCGGATGAAGCATTACTTAGTACCTACAGCTCTCTAAATATATATATTAAAACTTGGTATAGGATGGGTATTACACACGCCGGACGCTCATGCACAGACAGCGCACACGCCAAACAGGGCACATGCCGAACGGACCGTCCACGGTGGACGGACCGTCGATACGCTTGATAGCGCGCAGGCGTTGGAGGGGTGTGGTCCCATCTTTGGCAATGGTTGAAGAAGTCACTGCTTCTTCCAATGCCTTACAGCGAACTCTACCCATGCTTAGCAGCCTTGATATACAGTGATGATATCATTTTAATTCTCTCACTGAAAACAACTTTTACATGTTCGACATGTTGGAGAAACGAATACGCCAGAGGGCCGTGTACATGCCTGGTGGTGCACACCAGACGGACCGTCCACCCGATTGACGGCGCACACGCCGAACGGGTGGTCCCATCCAAGGCAACGGCTGGAGAACTTATTGCTCTCACCGTCTTACAGTGAACTTTACTCATGCCTAGTAGCCTTTATATGCGGTGATGATTTTCTTTCATTTTAACTCTTATTTCATTGCAAACAACTTTAACACGTTCGATACGTCGAAAGAAATGAAAAGCGGCCCGGAACACGCTTGAAACTTGATGAAATTGAAAATTTGCAAACTTTTTGTGTATAGCTCGACACGCCGAACACGACGGTAGCTTGGTTTGCACCGGAAGGATCTGGTTTTCGATTCAACGTTTCGAGAGGCTTTCCTCCGAACATGCATGCTTCAAAAAAGCGATGCACAGCCAAATAATGGATAGGCAGCAATGAATTGGCAGGAATTAGAAAATGTTTTGAAAACCTGTCGATAATCACAAGCAATCATAAGTTTGGTACCTTAAAGCCATCCGACTGTCGGACGGATCCATCCAACCAGGAACATGCAAATGGATTTCATAAAGAGCGCGCAAAGGGTAACAGCAATTTCATGTCGTCGACATCGCCTCGATCTTAGATGAACAGTGAAATGCTCTTTTGCACAACTGCTCTGAAGTTTTTGAACTATCGCTTAAGGTTTTGAAGCATTTACTGGATAGGGATATTTACATAGAAAAGCATTGCCAGAAAGACACACGGATAGGATAGAACGTGTCTACATCCTGGCAGCAGGTGGCTTTCATATCTGCAGTTCATATCCCATACCTGCTGGAAACAGCACTAAGGAAAACAAAGTATGCATACACAGTCATATCATACCAGCAACGAATGCACTACCAAACTAAGACAAAGCTTTGTCAGTGAAGGAAAAACGAGTTCCGCATGCCTTTACTAACCAGGAAGGATCTTCGGAGATCAGGGAGGCGGGTCGAAGACATTACGCATGACAAGGAATGCCTTTGTGGAGAGCGTTAATATGGTTAAATATGAAAGTTGTGATCGATATAAAATAGGAGGTCTTCCCAAAACATTACAAAAATACTTTTGTCGTGTTGTTTTCTGTCTTCGTTAGGGATGTGGCATGGTAAAATTGTGCGGCGCAAGCAGTCCGAGCACTGTTTTGTGTACCAGCGATCTTGAAGTACACAAACTCAGTCGAGATCGTCGTGGCAATGCACGTCATGAACAAAACTATTTCTGCACAATTTTATTTGTCTGCGACCGAGTTGTAATCAAGTTCACAACAATACTCATGAACTTACTTCCCAACACTCTTGCAAGATTGTTGCAATTCTTTATCCAGAAGTGTTATAGATAAGCCTCATCTTGGCCGTAGGTCTCGCTTAGTGGTGAGTGACAACCATTTTCTCTTGTGGGATGACGTCGCTCAATGCTGGGTGACGGTGCCTTGTTTTAATCAATATGTGCGCAATGGTTTTATTTTCTGTTCAAATAGTCAGTTCAGACCAAGAAGTACCTTATATTGGCATCGACCAACTTTCCATTGAAATTCAAGACTCACATTTAAGCTGTTTGTTTTTTTTTTTACCAACAACTACCAGTTATGATTTGGGAACAAACTGAACAACAAAACTTGTTTAATGTGCATTTTGTCTTAGTCTTCTTAACCAGGTTTCTGGCAGTCGATCTGACAGAAGTTGCAAATCGATCTGTAAGAGTCAGAGTAAAACCTTCTGTCTTTAGCCTTTGCATTTGGATCAGCCACCAGCTTCTGTTTGCGAGATGTTCAACTGCTGATAAAGTTGTCGTTGAAGCTTTTGTACAGCAACTCGGCAGTCCTATCTTTTTGAAAGGCATTGTAGAGGTCGGGTCTTTAAACTGGAACAGTCTTTTCTGCGGCTTATTCAAGTAACATGTCCTCGGAGAAGTTACCGCCTACACTTGGGTGATAAAGTTTCAAAAAACGTCTTTCTCAAGTACATATTTTGGTTGTCTTGAAAGATGACTGGAAGCCACGTTCTGCAGCCAAAGTACGCTTTTAGAAAGCACCGAGGTACGTGTTCCTGAACTGGATTCAAGGCAGTTATCCTATTTCCAGACTAAATATTTTGTATGGCATAAGAAAGGAAGAAGTGACTAACACGGAATCACCGATACTGTGCTATAGAAAGCATGTTTGCGAATCCTAAGGAAATCAAGCGCTTTGCAATCGGCTTACTGCTCTTGCATCGAAAAGGCTGTACGTCTTTCGCTGATCTTACGTTAGAAGAGTCACTAATCACATCTGTCACGCATACGCAGATGCGATAAGTTTTGCAGGATACATGAATGACGACTCCTTTTACGGATCTCTTAACGAAAACAGCTGCATTTCTGCGCAATTTTTGCAACCAGCGGGTCCGGACCGCTCCGCGGTCCTGCTCCGCTGGTTTGAACGGCTCCGCCGTTCTATTTTGCGTTTCGCGTCTCACTCTCTCTAGTAGGGTACATATATGCCGTGTGACACGCGTGCTGCGCGGCCCACAGCCGAACGGATCGTGTGCACGCTTGGCGATGCACAGGCTGGATGGTGCCACATTGGACAGCGCACATGCCGCACGGCGCACGGGCCGAGCGGCGCCACACCACACGGCGCACGGGCCGAGCGGCGCCACACCACACGGCTCACAGGCCGGACAGCTGGAGAACTTAGTCCTCCTGCCAATGCATTAAAATGAACTCTACTGATGCTCGGCAGCCTTTATATATACGATGGTTATATAATCTCATTCTTATTCAGCTGTGAACAACTTTTACATGTTCGACACGTTGAAGAAAGGAAAAAAGACCCGGAACAGCCCCACTTTTGGCAGCCCTAACTAATAATGAAAAGGGTTGTGGTCTTAAAGAGGAGCCCAACTTTTTAAAGGCAGCGTACGCGGAAATTTTCGTCTTTGAGATTTTGGTATAATATGAAAGAAGACGATGAGCCGAATACGAATGTCACGGTGGTACTGGTCAGTTCTGCTTAGAAACGCTGAAAAACGGCATTTTATGCGACAAAAACGCGAAAAGTGCACTAGGGGAGCCATCGCTTTGTAGCGAAGGTAGACAAAATCGGGCGCTACTCTGGATATGTTTAGGAGGATTTGCTCTTTCGTTCCATACCAAAATCGAAAAGGTTCTCTCACCCTAGGAGTTCCTTTAAGCGTGAGATTCAAGTGCCAATTTAAGCTGCAAAACAGTGGGCCCAGAAAAGGACTGGATTAGATTGAATGTCCGCGATTTTGGTATAAAATGAAAGAGCAAAACCTCCTGAACACATATATAATGGCATTATGCCCGATTTTACCTATCTTCGCTGTAAAGCAAGGGCTCCCCTAATGCACTTTTCGCATTTTTGTCACATAAAGTGGCGTTTTTCAGGGTTCCTAGGCGGAAACGAGCGGTATCACCGTGACCCCCGTATTCGGCTCGTCGTCTTCTTTCATATTATACCAAAATCTCAAGAATGAAAATTTCCGCGTACGCTGCCTTTAACCTACCTGCGAACTACCTTGGCGATCCCATCCTACCCAGTTACTGGAGAGCTCTCCACGATCCTGGTCGTTTATAAAATGAAGTCTACTAAAGAGCAGCTGTTCTTATATATGCGGCAGTAATATAACTGATTTCTTGGTTCGACTTGATCAGCTGCTTAACGCGTTAACGTTGGTAGAAAGAAAAGTGGTCCGAAACAGGCTCGAAATTTGATGAAATTGAAAATTTACCTTCGTTTTGTGCATAACTCGACACGTCGAACACGATGGTGGTCTCGGTTTGCGCCGGGAGGCCCTGGTTCTCTTGAACACACAAACAGACACACACATGAAAACTCAATTATAATATAGCTAGATCTTGCTTTGCGTTTGTGAGCTAAACGATCTGCGAACCCTATGGTAGCGCGTTAAAAATGACTCATCCGAAGACTTTCGCAGTCATGGCATTCGCTCCGAACTTGCAGAGTCGCTTGTTTCCCACGATATTGGAGCAAAAACTGCCTCACGCTCGTTGCGGTTCAGTCAAAGATATTCTGAATATAAATTATTCGGAAATACCTTACAGCTCGACCAACACCGACTCTGAAGAACATATACGAATTGGAGAGGCTGATTGTGCCAAATTAAATGAAGAACAGAAGATAGTTGCTGACAACGTATTAGCTGCAGGTGGTGATACGACACCGGAAAGAAGATTCTTCTTTATGCTGGACCAGGCAGCACTAGAAATACATTTATATATGGGATATATCACCACTTATCGGAGGAGGACAGAAGGTTGTCTGCGTTGCATGGTCAGGAATAACACCAAGTCTCTTGCCTAACGCTAGAACAATGAGCTCCACACTTAAACTCAGTCCAAGCGACAGCGACATTATGTCAGTGATGAAGAGCTGAGATGGATCTATCCCTGGGTGTGCATTGCTGTATTGCAGTGAAGGCCAGAAATGGAACTGATCCACAGTCAAGGTAATCCACAACCCATTCGAAACATGGAAGCCTTGGAAAGAGATTCAATTGAAATTGTTTACGCATTATTCAATAATGTTGAAGTGAAGCTGTTCTTAAGACTGTTATAAAAAAGGCTTAGTCATCCCCGAGGACACGGCACAGTCCACAGGAGAAACGGGGATTGCTGAAATTATAGTACAAATGGTGCTAGGTTTCACAGCAGAGGACTGGAAGCTAATGAGGAGAGGAGATGTTGGAAGGGAGTGAAGGTAGTGGTGATCGCCCAATAGGATATACACACTGGAATATGAATGAAGGAGAACAGGAAGAGGATTTATCAGGGCAAGAAAGTTCGCCGCAACAGGAAAGGGTAAGACTTTACAATGGTCGCCTGGTGCCAGACTCGATAAGTTGAAAGAGCGAACTGTATCCGTTGAGCTGCAAGGACAATGATACTGGTGCGATTTCCACACAAAACTTGTATGATTTTCTATCAAAAAAAGTCAAATTAAAGCCTCCGCATTTGCATTTCCTGTATACCCTGGTTCTAAGTTTTCCCTTGTTGGTATACGTCTCATTTCTAAACATGAGGATCACCATAATGGCTTCCCTTGTTAGCTGTGATAGCAGTGATAGAGGGGCGAACCAATGGAGTTGCAAAATTAGCAACAAGCCTATCCGTTAACCAGTGGTTTTGGTCTATGTATCATTTGTCAATACCGAGTTTACTCTTCTATCTATCGGCGAGTACAATTTTGTCGCAGAAGCATTTTCACAGAGATTACATCGGTTTTTAAGGTGTCTACTACGTTGGGAACTGCGGTCAATTTAAGGAGAATACTGGTGTTCTATGTGAATGCTTCCTCTGAAGACGGCGACCGTGAGATTTCAACGAGCTGCTGCGACATGAGTGTCTGAGGAGAGTCGAAGATGTTTTGTCCCAAATCCGCAGCAGGTCAGCGACTTCCTAGGGAAGTGAGAGTTTGGCGTAAAAGCCAACAGCACAAATGGTGTATCTATATGAAAAAAATCCTCGTACTCTCTTCCGTAGAAAATCCCCACTTCTAATCTCGATATTAACGAGTTACATGCCCCAAAATATTTATAAAATCTGAACACATGAGCTATTTCCTCTATAATAAATTTGCATCGTTTCTGCGTACTTAGCAAATCGCCCGAAATTTCGACTGCAGTTTACTTGTGTTCACGGACCGTGCAATTTCCCGCACGCTTCTATTATATATTTCTTTTCTTCGTGTTAACGACATTGCAAAGACTAGCAAATTTCTATCCCAAAACTACTGAAAATTTTTCGTTACGTTTCATCAAATCATGCCTAGCCGACTTACCAACGGGCAATTCTTTTTTTTATTAGCGCCTCCATTTTTTAAAGGGAAAAAAAGCACCCGTTTCTGAAACAGCTTTCTTACCTTCGTTATCCATCAGAAGTTGGTCAATAAAATACGTTTTCGTAAATTTTGTTAGAAACGTGATTATGTCGACTTGGGCCATAGTTTGATAACCGTATCTTCCTAAAATAAATCTCTCTCACCTTTTTTCCTTCCAATAACAGTGACTGAAAACTGTTTAGTTTTAGTGTTTAACTAAGAAGTAATTAACAGGGCTGCTGTTACATAAAAAAGTGGAACGGTTGCACAACGTTATCAATAGGTGCTTTTTCATAGTTTTGTTATTAGTAAAATAGCTGAAATTATGCAAACAAAAACGAGAACTTTTGCATCTACAGTGGAGGTTTTTGGTAAAGGCCGGCCGGATGTAGTAAACGTTTGCGAAGGCATGGCGAAGCAGGCTCATTAGCTTTCAGTTATAAATTTTTTGAATATGATTTTCGTTCAGCCAGCAGCATCAGTAAGGTAAATCGGTGAGTTACGCGGAAATATTCAGAAGTGTTTTAGAAGCTGTCCGGTCAACCCATCTCTGACCTTCTGGATTACCTCATTTACTTTTTTAAATGTGGATATTTAGTAGCATCCATAACATTTTAACTCCTTGGGTTATACTTATATCATCTGAAACGTGATTTTGGGTTTTCATGAGCCACCCCTGAATCGCTATTTCCTGCAAAAGCAGAATAGCAATGGTGTAAATGTGGAGCGAAGCAACATATGTGCAATGGCGGACAAAAGCTTAGCAATTTTTCCTCTCCTATTTTTTCAAACATTTCTTATTTTTTCTGCTAGATAACTGAAGACGATGTGAAAAATGCGATCACCTATACAAACTGGCGAAGACTGTACTAAATTTGGCAATACGAGATTTTTTCGAAAAGTGCGCGGACAAAGGTTTTAGCAGTTTTCACATATACCACGACAAATCTGCTAAAAAAATAATGGAATTGGTACGAATTTTGAGGTCCTTTTAATCCAATGGAGACAATCGAACGCATTAGTAATCGCTGCAAATTAGGCGTTCAGTTCCCTTCTTCGCATGCCTTTCTTTTAGGAAAAATTCTATCCTTTCGCCAGCTTCTTTGGCTCTGGTAGCTCTAATTACTCAGATCACCACTTCCCACTTATTTTCTAATGGATTTTTATTTTATGTCCTAATATTCACCTTTCCTCAACCTCTGATACATTTAAGCAAGCCCGGAACTGTGATCTGAATCGCTATCTTATTATACAAGTTGACCCATGAGTCGCTTCGCGGCTCCTAATCCAGTGCGTAATTAGCTCTCGGCGATCAGTTTTCTGAAACAGCCGTGACCATTTGCTAGTCTACATACATATCATCCCACCTCTGTGCGTCTGGACGTTAGTTTTTTTTTTGATCGATTATCTGTCGATGGGCCGACGTCCGACTTTCTGGATCGGCCTTCAATTATCTACCATTCCTTGTGCATATTGTTGCAGCGCTAGGAGATGAGTAAATTATCAGTTTTTCGCCCGGCTATGGATTGGTGGATCAATCAACACTTCCGAGTCGGCTTTCGATAATACATCGATCCACGCACAAATTGCTTCATCACTTTGAATTTGGCATATTACAGTTTTATTGATCCACTATCGATCGATGAACCAACACCGAGTCGTTTTTCTGGCTCGGCTATCGATTATGCACCGATCCATAAACACGTTGCTTCACCACTGTGAAACCGGCATATTATTGTTTTACTGATCGATTATCGATTGACGGACTAGCGCTGGATGATATTTCTGAATCGGCTTTCGATTATGCACTGATCCGTATACGTACTGCTTCATCACCGTGAAATCGGCACATTATCGACTTATTGGTCGATTATCGATCGATGCTCCAACATCGAGGAGCTTTTCTGAATCAGCTCTCTATGATCTGTGCTGTCGATCGATGTACAACTTGTCTATGCGTTCACGGTCCGTTGTCGAGTCCTAATAGCATTAACCAATCGATCAATACCTATATTCAAGATGCAAGATGGACACACACTCACGCACACA
>KN552098.1:6251-17673 GCA_000797555.1 Oesophagostomum dentatum
CTCTGGCCAGGTGTAGCACCATCTAAGCGCTGGCTGAAGAATTCAGTCTTTGCAATGAACTCTTCTAATAATCAGCTGCCTTTATATGTACATACGATGATGACATCACTTTATTCTTATTTCAGTGAAACAACTATTCCACGTTCGACACGTTAGGAAACGGAAACTGGACCGAAAAACACCTTAGCATTAGATTTTGAATGTCAAGTTTTCCACACTACTGGTATGCGACCAGTCGGGACCGCTATGCGCTCCTGGTCCGCCGTTTTGACTCATCTGTGGGCCGCGTATATGGTCGCATCTGCCCTTAGTTTTGAGAACTCTTGTAGTTCTCCATTCTCTTGGTCGCTTATAAACTGAACTCTACTGAAGATGGTCGCTCATAAAATGAACTCTACTGAAGATCTGCAGCGTGATATTACTGATTTCATGCTTCGTCTTAAGCAGCTCTTTAACATGTTACCGTTGTTAGAAGGGAAAATCGACCGAAAAACATCTTAGATTCCGAAAAATCTTTAAATTTGCACACGTTTTCTATCAGGTTGATTCGAAAGTCTCGACGTAATTTGCGATTTTAACTAAATAACTTCAGAATCAATGAAGCTCCTCGCTCCAGACACTCACTGCCTATTGTTCACTGCCTTAGGCTTTCCATCGATTATCTCCTTCGCTAAATTCCTTTGAAATCAAACATTTTGTGATCGAAAGTGACGCAACAGCCAAATCTTCGTGCTTTCACTTTGCGTAGTTTTTTCTCTAGCCGGATAATATCTGAGCAAGAAGCAAAATAACTGCATGACAGAATAATGTCTTAAGAATACGGTGGATCACAAGATGTTTGTTAGTGTGGCTTCTTTTAAAAATTTTAGGCAGCGTTTTTTGGAGAGGACACGCGCACACCTGCAGAAAAATAATTTTTCCCTCCAGCACTGTCGTTGACGTAGCTAAGGATGGAAATGCTGCTGTCGCATTCCGTAAACCCTTATCGTTGCAGTCTGTCACATATTCAGCTGCTCTCACTGCTCTGCTCTACAAGCGATTTATTTGATTAAAGAAAAAGCTTCCCTATTGTCATCTTACCCAAAATTTTCCTGCAGCTCTCATAACGGCCTCTATCGGAGACCTGCAGCTTGCCTTTTATTCTTCTAATGTGGCAGTGCAGTAACTTAAAAAAAACGAAAGCAAGGCTTTTTCAGCACATGAGGTCATAATATTTTGTCAAGAAAAGAATGATCCAGATTCTAAATGCTACCAGGTTTGCAAACTCTCGGTTTCATGTAAGCCATATATAATATTGAGGTCCAATTAAAAATGCGAGAGATATCGAAAAATTCAATTTCAGGTATTTTGAAATTTCTTTTTAAAATTAATTATTTCTGGATTTATGCAAGCTTTCTCGGAGTAAAACAAAATTCTTGTAGCTGTAGTCCAAAGCTTTCGATTACCATTCAGATTGGACCGCATTTCCTGTAAATTCTTCTGTTTCATGCTTGCGAACTGATTATGACAAGACTTTCGACTCAATCTGATATGTAACTCGCGGCGCTGAACACAATATGGTCACAGTTTTTCTCTGCAGACCCTATTTGTCGTGCGCAGACACACACACGGTTTCCGAGTTAATATATGGGTAGATGAGGCGTATCTTCGAAAACTTCCTGCGGAGATTGAGTATGAGAGATGTTAGCGAAGTATTCAGCCTAGATTTTGGCTTTTTCAGAATTGGCAGAAACCTTTCTTCCTATTTTGATGTAACAAAATGTCTAATCGGTTTGCCTTTTTGAGTTTCCACTTCTTTTCTCCACTAGCTAATACATTACGATACTATCGATACTAGCATTGAACTTTCACAATTTTTTTACAAAAATTTTCAGTAAGGTACCGTCGATTCGCCCAGATAGTGCCTCGGTCATCGCGGCTTAGTGCAATTGCGTACCGGGCACGGCACGGCATCGGCTGTCACTGGAGCAGCAAGCGGGAAGGCTAGAAACAGCTTTATTCTCGCTTGCTGCTCCAGTGACAACCGTTGCCGTTGCCCTGCCTGGTACGCAATTGCACTAAACCGCGATGAACGAGGCGCTATCTGGGCGAATCGACGGTATCTAAACCATTCCCGATTTTTCGAAGTAGAGTATAGCACGAATTTGGACCGAGCCTTACTGCATTTGGCAGCCAGAGAAAGGAGATATTTAGGTAATCTGGCTTTGTGAAGAAGTATCACCGATAGATGTCTGTACATATCAATGCAATGCTCAAGTATGGTTAAAAACGTTTCCTAAAATTTGATCAACACTGCTCAAATAACCTAAAGAACCTACCCAGTTTGCATCTTGAAGGTGCGAAGTTATAAGCAGGGTCAGGCGTACCGATGCGACTCACTTGCCTCCAAGGCGACCCCTCCCCCCTTCTGAGCAGAGATTTTCGACCCCCTACTGTGGGTGAAATAGACCCTTGAAACAGAGAAGCAGAAAAGAAGGCTAAGGCTAAGAAATGCAGAAAATGCCGTCAAAACTTGCTAGAAAGCTGGCTCCGCGACGGACGCGCGCGTGCGCGGTGCCGTTCGCTTAAAAAAGGGAAAGTAGGGTGCGTAGAAACTTGATTAGCTTACTGAAGGCGGAGGAGAAATGATGAATATTCTACATTAAATGAAAGAAGAAGATCTGCGCTCTCGTTTCGACTAAGCAAAGCTTTAGAGCTCTCTTAAAACCAAGAACACTACACGGTCAACGGCATCGCTGTTTTCTGAATTCCAGAAAAAGTAGAGTAGCGGTAAGAAAATCAAGAGCAAATCTTCGTAGCCGTGAGGTTTCAGGAAACTTTATATATCGCGGGAAACTAGAAGACTTCCTGCACCTCTGCATCTAATAGAGCGGAAGTCTGACTCCGTTTTCTACAAATTAAGTTGATGCGACCCGAGGTCAGTTTTGATGCCACTCTTAGCTTCGGTCGCATCTCAGTTGCATCAAATTATTGCCATTAAAAAGGAAAAAAACTGCAAGACTTCCTAGAGCATCGGAATAGAGCTGATCCTCTAGTTTCTCATCGTATACTGCATATCCTGAAAGCTTCCACTGCGAAGCAAATAATCACCGTTTTTTCAGCCATGCTTTTGATGGAAATCGAAGATTACCAATGTTTGTCGTTGTACAGTTCTTCAGGACTTGAGTCTATTGGCAATTCTTTTAAAAGATTCTATAGAGCGAATCTTCGCTTTGGAAAGATATACGAAATTCCTGAGTTTGTTTCCTTTTTCGAGAAGTTATACATGTTTTTGTGAACCCTGGTTTTTCCGTTTCTCAGGAGTTTATGCGCTCCACGGGCGTTTGCCCGCTGCAAGGGCGAATGTTGCGCCCAGGCTAAAATTTGAGCTTCTTCATGATCGGTGCTGCATAGGCCCAGTGCATACGGAAGGTTAGCGCTCCCTTCCCTTTTGGGGCACTAATGTAGTTTATCGTTAGGGTCGCCGTTGTCCTGAGCGTTTCGAAAAAAAGCCTGGACGGAGATGAGTTTCAATCGCAAGAGATTAAAAGGCTGTATCTAAGGTTTGCGTGGAGTCCCCTTTCCACATCACTGCTCCCTCATCTGGTTCTGCATCAACTCAATGGCATCCCCCTCCCCTCGAGCGGTATCCCAAGTCGACCCCCCTTGCGACTGTCGCAACTACGCTTGACCCTGGTTATAAGATCATATCTAGCTTTATTAACATCTCTAGAGTAATGGTAGCGAGGATTTTCAGGATCGAAATTTGAACAAAATTGAATTCGTTTATGACTACTAGTTCCTAATGGAGGCAGTAGGCCAAAGTTGTCGACTAACGAACGAACGTTACTCATGATCAAATCAAGAATACAGTGCGCGTCAAAACTATAGACCACCCCTAAGAATAGCAAAAATCCTAGAAATGCGGAGGTTTTCTGGGCAGTGTTTTGCACCATGGTAATCAGGATTGATCATTTTTTTTCGTTTTCCGGATTTTTCGAATTTGCTGACAACTTCGGAAAAAAGTTTCTCATCGATTTTCCGAAACAAAATCTCAAGATATCTCGATTTTTTTCGAACTTCAAATTTCATCTTTGGACATTTTTACTGAGATCTACTGGAAAAAATGCATGTAAATGGAGAAAAACGGATAAAAGAGTACGGCGACAGCCGTATGAACAAGAAATTTGGCAGTTGTGGTGGAATCTTAGTCAGAGTATAGCTTGAGCTGGCTTGAGACCCGAGCTTCTAAATAGACACCGATACGTAAATTTCGTCTTGATTCATTCCGAGAGTGGTTGTTATTCCTTCTATTTTCAATTTACGCTAGTGCATTAGTGGCAACGTGTCGTTAAGCATTACTGTCTAATGCATATTTGCATGCATTTCGTAGGTGACTTATTCTCTTTTTCATATGAAAACTACACTGTGAAGTTTTGTTATCTCTACAGATCGTACAGAGACCCAGGAATGATCCCCCATTACTCTACTGCTCCAGGCTCCAGCACCTCATCGTCTATATAGCGCTGTCTTGATCGCTAGCCATTCATGTTCCCATCAGGATCTCTTATAGATCAACTCGATCGTACCATTCACTTGTTGCTTTTGCTTGTGTCAGTTTCATCCTCTTTTCCGCCACCCTTTCCATCTCTCACTTAGCAAAAATTCCTATCCCTCCCGAGTTCTTCAAAAATGGGGATATACAAGGTTGAGCATGTATATACAATTACAGTCGTCAAGCTCTAAACATTGTGATTACTAAACAGCATGTCATTGATTTCTGGTATTAATGTACCCGCTAGTGGGCAAGACTATCGCGGAAGCCGTAAGGATAATGCTCTTTAGAGGACTAAGATTCGTGAAACTGGATAAAACAATAAAACAGTTGCTGCGTATGAAGAAGCAAACCGTTGTTTATTAATCCCATCATTAGGCTGGAAATTTATGCTGTGTAAGAAAGGCGTGGAGTGCCCATGCAGTACCGTACGTTTGGCATACTCATACATTTCACTAACAACTGTCCCCTTTCCTCATGTGGCGAGCCTTTTACTAAAACACAAGTCTGAGAGTCCGGCTCCGCCGGACCTCAGACCTTTTGGGGTGCTCGCTTCGCTCGCACTTCCGGAACCACTTTGTGGTTCTCGTGAAAAAGGCACGAATCATTTTCAGATATTTCTATTTAATAGCAAGATTTTGTAACAATGTGAGGAGTAGGAAGGGAGATGTTATCCCATGAGCAGAGTTTTGAGGCGTGAATGTGAAAGGGTGGTTAGAAGAAGCTTTATTTTTCGGGAAAAAGAACAGTGTAGATTTGAAAAATAACCTTTTCGAATCCGCCTGCCACCGGACCTCTGACTTTTCCGTGGCTTTCTTCGCTCGCACTTTTTGAGATTGCTTTACAATTTTAACAACGAAGCGGGCTTTTGAGTAGCTTTTTTGACCAACCTGAATAAACGCAATTTTTTATCAAGCTGGGGAGCAGGGAAAGAAAAGGTGACCTGTATGGAGAATCTTGAGTATTGTAACGTATAAAACGTTACTCCAAGCTTTTTTTAGGAAGTACACAGCTGAAACGGCTACTTGCTTTCATCTCTTCCAGACTAATCCCCCACCTATTAAGAGTCTGGCCCGTAGTAAAGTTTACTCAGTTAAGATGACCTTAAATGACAGCTCTACTGAAAGAAAATCAGCTTACCTGAATTAAACTGGCACTCAGCAGTAAGAAATAGCAAGCTCTGTTGACAGATGAAAGCCTTTGCTGAGAAAAAGTAAGACCAGCCGCCGATATTCGGCCAAAACTCAATCCTACTTCTTCATAAAGCTCAGTCCAGGTTTTTATGCGAAAAAATGCACATACGAGGAGATGCAGACGAAGGTCGACTGAGTTTTTTCTAAGATGCTCGGGAGCAACTTAGAAAAGCCTCAGTTGGTGCAAAATGGTGTCAGATATGTAACCGGAAGGAATCACGTCTAGAGCGCGGATTCTCAACACTAATTTGTGGGAACGGCATGAAATGCTGTGAAAACGCGAAAGAAAAGGAAAATAATGTAGGAAAATCATGTAGTACAGTCTTTGAAAGCATTTCTCATCTCGGGGAGCTGATAGCGTTAGCTTCATCTATGGAGAAGGTCCACGAAACGTTGGAAGTTGTTATCCACTGTTGATCTACTGCTCAGCCGCCACCCGCCGTTTTGATCTAGAAAAAGTCGAATCTTTCTTCGTTTTAAATCAGGATTTTTTTCAAAGAAATTACTGCTGCTTTGAAGCTGATTTTTATTTTTCTAGTCTATGCAGTTAGGGAACTGCTGGGATAATTTTCCAGAGTTTATGAATAACTTCTGCAATAGGGTCGACTGAATGCCCACGGAAACTCGTAGGCCTTGCCGAAGTTCTGCTGACAATTTTCTCCTCGAATCTCGCCTCAGTGAACTTTACTATGGGCCACTGTTTGTGGCGCATCTAAGGGCGTATTGGAATAAACAAATAAATAAGTAAATAAATAGCGTTCATTGGCCTTCAAGGTAAGAACTCGCACATTTTCAAACAGCTAGCTTTGGCAATGTAACATCTCCGAAAAATCTGCTAGAAAAGCCAGTGCTCCTGCAAATGATGACTGGTATCTTCTGCAGGGTTCGCTCTCTCACATGAACCTGGATGAGAAGATTTGGAAAGCAGGCACCCTTTTCGAAACCTTCTAAAAGGCGCGCTTATAAAGCTATTAAGAGTCATATTCCTTCCCTTCTAGAAAAACTCAGCAATAGGTCGAGGTGGATGCCCAAGCCATCGTGTTATTTCCTAAACCTTCACACAGCCCTTCCCCACTTATTTCTGGGTATACTTGTGAACACAGGACAACGCAATTGTAAACAATAGTAGTCCGCGAAGCTGACTGTTTACAGAGTTGAATTCCCAGAACAGAAACTTACTGCAGAAGGGGCCTCTGATAGTGGCAGTTATAAGGAAGGTTTTTAAAATCTTTGGCAACGTTTTGAGCACTTTTTAGGCAGAATTGCCAGCTAAATCGGTGTAAAATTTCGTTGGTACAGTCGTAAACCTGGGTGATATCGCAATGGAAGACATATCGGTTCTTAGGTATGGTGTTTCAATTCAGTAGCTATCATTCTAGGCTGATCTGATACAGGATGAAACATTGTGGCCCGTAGTAAAGTTTACTCAGTTAAGATGATCTTAAATGACAGCTCTACTGAAAGAAAATCAGCTCATCTGAATTAAACTGGCACTCGCCAGTACTAAATATCAAGCGCTGCTGACAGACGAAAGAGTTTGCTTACAAAAAGTAAGACCAGCCGCCGATATTCGGCCAAAACTCAGCCTCAGTTCTTTAGAAAACTCAATCAGGGTTTTTGTGCGAAATAATGCATATACGAGGAGACGCGGACGAAGGTCGACTGAGTTTTTTGTAAGGTGCTCGGGAGCAACTTAGAAAAGTCTCAGTTGGTGCAAAATGGTGTCAGATATGTAACCGGAAGGAATCACGTCTAGAGCGCGGATTCTTAACACTAGCGCGTGGGAACGGCACGAAATGCTGTGAAAACGTGAAAGAAAAGGAAAATAATGCAGGAAAATAATGTAGTACATTCTTTGAAAGCATTTCTCATCTTGGGGAACTGATAGGGTTAGTTTCGTCTATGAAGAAGGCCCATGAAACGTTGGAAGTTGTTATCCACTGTTGATCTACTGCTCAGCCGTCACCCGCCATTTTGATCTAGAAAAAGTCGAATGTTTCTTCGTTTTAAATCACGGATTTTTTAGGGAAACTACTGTAGCTTTGGAACTGATTTTTATTTTTCTAGTCTATACAGTTAGGGAACTGCTGGGGTAATTTTTTAAAGAGTTTCTGAATAACTTCTGTAATGGGGTCGGCTGAGTGTCCACGGAAACTGGTAAGCCTTGTCGAAGTTCTGCTGACAATCTTTTCGTCGAATCTTTGCTGAGTGAACTTTACTACGGGCCTGTGAGATCTCCAACACAAGCGTTATCTGAGATGCCGATTGCGAAGGTTTAAAATACTCCTTAGAAACCTGCGGATTTGTTAGATTTCAGCGATTTTTGGGGGTAGTTTATAGTTTTGACGCGCACGGTATATGCACCACAAGCTAGGTGGAACACAAAACTTGGAGTCTAAACTTGATCAGAACTATAGAAAATCGTTGGTTGAGCAGGATTTGGCAGTGGGAGGTTTATTTTTCCAGTCAGCGTCAGGATAGTTGAAATAACCAAGTAAGATAAAAGAATGTTCTTGGGAAGCTAGGTCACTGATAGCTTTAATCACTTCTCATTGTTCGTTTTGGAACAGAAGGGCCAACGATAAATTCCAGTTATTCCAGTCTTACCTCCACACACTACAGTATCCCGCATAGGAGCTTATGAGCATCATTCACAGACTCAGAAAAAACAGACTCAAACAAAATCGATTCTTTTAATCATAAGCAGTACCTCGCCCTTTCCTTTGTTGTTCTATCGCATCTGACCGCGGTACTTCAGTCTCTTTTTGGGCTAGGCGAAACGCTAATGAACATGCATTTTTTTTGGAACAGAGCGAATGTTTTACATATAACCCTTGCATTCCTTACGAGAATTCAGTCGTTTTCTTCCATAGCTTAATCAGAGATATGGATTATAGCACTAGATTCTGTGACCAAAGTAGGGTTGAGAGGGTCAGTTAAAGGAGTTTTGTTAAAGGAACAACGCTGACCTAACTATTTTCATTGCAAATACGAAAAGTACCATTAAAAGGAGAGTTGAAAATACGTTTACACTAGATTCTGGTTATTCTGACGTTTCTAATTCTAAGGGAAATTCTTATGTGAACAGGTGTATGATACTTTCCCAAAGAATCCTTTCATACTTCGACGGATCCGACTGACAATCGGGGCTAGGATTCGTGAAAACTTGGTTTGGCTAAAAAGGGTAGCCATCACGATTCTTAATGAGGCATTGACTTTCGTGGTTTGTTCATGAGATAAAAAACAGTAGATGATTAGGGAGTCAATATTTATTTGTCTTTCTTATTGAGATGGCTGCGTTAACCTCGTTAGCCAGACCAAAGTTTCATGAATCCCAGCCCGGATGGCTTTACATGCCAGACTTGTTATTGCGAATGATTATCGACGAGTTCCCAAATCATATCCTACACTTTGCACTTTATTACTGTCTGTTCTCTCCATTTATTTGGTTGTGCAACGCTTTTTTAATGCATGAACGCTCGGATAAATACCTCGCGTGATGTCGGATTGCACCGCTTCGCCACGCTACGCATATCCGTCATGACCATATCCTTCAACAAACACATGGTGCATCGGAAAAACAATACTTAAAAGTCTATACCTATCGGAGAGTGGCCTCCCCATTCGGTAAAGGGCATCAGGAATAGCTTCTACAGACAAACGATTCAAAATCTGATATAGATAGCTTGGAGCATAACGTATGAGTATCCTGGCTTTCTGGA
Source organism: Oesophagostomum dentatum (assembly GCA_000797555.1). Classification (NCBI taxonomy): domain Eukaryota; kingdom Metazoa; phylum Nematoda; class Chromadorea; order Rhabditida; family Strongylidae; genus Oesophagostomum; species Oesophagostomum dentatum. The sequence continues at coordinate 15,701 of KN552098.1, forward strand.
ATGCCTGTCATGACAATTGATAGCTATCCTTCTCTAACTTAAAAAGAATATTCAGAAGAAGCGGGCTGGATGCAGTTTTGGCGGCAGATACATGATTAGCAGTAGACTGGACTAGCATCAGTGTAGAAATATTACTTAAGAACACGCCTCTCTCGGAGAAAAGTTACTTGTTCTTTAAACCTACGATATTCCCGAATGACCCACTGCATATGGTCTTTCCTATCCATGAGGTGACTCAGCACGCTTTGCGAACGAGAAGGAATCGACGGATCACTCTTCATAAGATCAAAGTCGCGGTCGATAGCTGGGTCTCGAACTGAGCTAGAGAAGTTGATACGTACCCGTCTGTTCCGTTTTTGCTGGGTTACGTGGAGTCGAAGGGATTCCATGACTTTCAGCAGAATAACCAATGTGGAGCTCAGCGTTAGGTTCAGATGCGAGCGAAGCGAGCACTTCTGCAAGTCTGCAAGCCTGGCTAAGCCGGAAGGACAGACTTGTGCAATCATACGTGAATAAAAAGTAAAATATCGTTCGTATGCTACTGTAGTGGCGTCTTCTGTTCAACTCGTACAGAAAGTTTTGAGGATGTTGAGATAGTTCTTCAGTGCCACCCAACTAAACTTTCCTTCGACCTGATCTTTGAATGAAAACCGCTTATAAAGATGATTTTTGATCATGAACCTTAAAGCTCTGCCGACTGCAGTTTGCATCCTCAAAATATCTCCGGGCGAAAAAGTCCAAAAAGCTCATTAAGGGCCTTTTCAGAGCGCTGCAGGGTTTTGACGCGTGTTCAAAGGGAAAAGTGGTAGGGGTTTGACGACTGAAGCTTTCCTGACCCCCACAGTTTAGAAATAATTTTATTGGGCCAAGAACAATAACGAAACCACATAATCCAGTGACAGTGGCGAAAACAAGCATCGCGTGTGACGGAAAAAGCCGCAGTGGCGACACTGCGACGAAAGATTAGGCTGGCAAGAGAAGTTTCTGTGAACTTTTTCGACATCTCCTTATTAGCTCCACTGATAAGTGGGTAATCTGCGCTCCGTAGCGCTGCTAGGCGATATCACTGCCTCTCTGATAGTTACGACTGTTCGCCTTCAAAAATGTTGTATAACGAATATAGAGGTCGCGTTCGTACCCGACCGAAAACACATCCGTCATGTAATTTTATTCTTCTTCAATTCTAGATGCTGTATAAAGGAAACCGAAAGGCGAATGAAACTTGTGTACAAGGACAGCGCGCCGTACTACAACACCATTGAGATGTAGTATTCTCGCTTCAAGAAAGGAGACTACAGCCTCGAAGAAGAAGAGAGGTCGGGCAGGCCTATGAAGATGGATTTGGAATTGTTGAAGCATACTGTGAACCATGATCCATTTCAAAGTACGAGGGACTTGGCAGTCACTTTGAGTACAACACATATCAGTGTCGAAACCGGCCTGAAAAGTCTTGGTTTGGTGAAGAAGCTTGGTCGGTTTGTACCTCATCGTCAGCTCGACTGCGACCGTCGCGTTGATGGCTGCACTACTCTTCTCACTCTACATACGAATACGAAATGGGTGAGCCATCTGATTACTGAAGATAAAAATGCATCTTCTTCTCCAATTTGCACAGTGGGTCGGCATCGGAGAGCAAGCGCAGGGCCTTCCAAAGCAGGATCTACACCTCAAAAAGGTTATGGTTTCCGTTTGGTGGAACATCCATGGAGTCGTCCATTGGCAACTACTGGATGATGGAGCTACCACGACGGCGAAACTCTACGTGCAGCAACTCCGAGCTTTGAAAGCAAAAGTCGGCGGGTCTGGAGGCCTTGTACGCAAAATCTACTTCGAGCATGATAACGCAAGACCCCATATTGCACGCGAGGTGAAATCGGAACTTTGCAAATTTGGATGGACCATCCTTCCGCATCCGCCGTATAGGCCAGATCTCGCGCCGTCAGATTACTGGCTTTTTTCGGATCTAACTCGTT
>KN552100.1:23955-35725 GCA_000797555.1 Oesophagostomum dentatum
TAATCTCACCTGAATTAAGCTCGGCGTTCCCACTGAAGAGACGTTCCAAACGGTAGATCTGTTCGAAGCCCGTGATCTGTTCTCGGTATGCGTCACCCTCCTCTCTCTCGGCCGCATCGTAAGTTCGACGACTCGCTCGAATTTATAGCCCTATTACTTTACAATGTATCTTTGCAGCTCCAAAAACAGGGCAAGACGAACCCATTCAAGTAAATGCTCGAGAACTCTGGCAAGGTGAGCTTACTTCGCTCCGTTGCATTTTTTTTAAAGTTTAGGACAGTCCAATTACGTTGTGACTTCCAGAGCACATTTTATACATTCCCGTTTTCAGAAAATGCAAAAAACAACCAGCAAATGCCGTGCCGTTCCATTTCCTATTTTACATTTTGTCCCATATCTTTGTTTAATTTAATGAATCATTGACGAGTACTGTTTCTTGTTCGTTGTAAACTACGCACATTCTCAGTTTTATGAGAAGGTACATACATCGGAGGTAGATCAGCTTATAATCAGACTGGAAGATATAGGGAGCAGCATTATACCTATGTATGTTGTCTATAGCTTTTTGCAAGTTGCTAAAGCTTAACTTGCACATCAACATGTGGAAATCGAGACAGAGTTGAGAGTGCGACCACAGTCGAGCAAAAGTCCACTGCAAGAAGGCTGCTACGTCGGCCAACATAGACAGCGTCGGTGACTATAAACAAAGGAATGCACTCCTCTTGAAGAAAGAATGCCACCGCATCAAGATGAATTATGAGTGAAGAAAAACTTCGAAAACGTCATTTTTTTTCTTCTATAATAGATCCGCCAGAAACTTTCGGCGTTGTTTAAGCCGTGTACCAAGATATGAATATGACAGTTTATTTGGCTAACATTTCGGCGTTTTTCGCCCTCGTCAAAGCCTGGAACGTGAAAGTCATAAGTGATTATGCCCTAAAACGCCTCATCATGCTACGAAATAGATTTCATTTACTAGTAAACGCGAAAGATTATACAGAACCACAAATTCATAGAATCTCACCTTATAGCATAGAAGCGGGAAGGGCAGCAGACCACCTAGTTGCCGAGATGTGCCCCTAGGAGCTTTTAAAGTCTCCTAATGACCTGATCTAAACTCAAGAACCCCAGAGGCATTGGTAGGGCGCGAGTTCATTTGTGATAGCGATGCTCTCCTCTTTCCTGTTCATTTTTGGATTTTTAACAGTTATTCAGAATGCTTCTAAAGTTTTTCGCGCTAGTGTTTCGGGCTCACGTTCTATGAGCACTTTAAACTTCTGCATCTCTCTTCTATCATGAGCCAGAAACTTGTGTGTTAAAGGCAGCACCCGCGCTGAAAACGGACTTTGGATTCAGGTAGTTTATGAACCCTCGGTGGCTAAACAGCCAAAAGCCAAAGCGACAGCACCACTAAGCTGCTCGCTGCTGAGAAAACCGCCGAAACGTCGAGTACACGGTGGACCGGTTACGAGGAATGGGGGGACGAGTTGTCTTCTCTTTCAGAATCCATCGAGAACTAAGGAAGTGTTTTGATCGTGGGTGCTGCCTTTGAGCATTACACCTAGTTACTATAATCCGTCCCCCTTCCTTGCTGAATAAGTCAGCATCATAGAGGTTTTCCCATTGTCTAGAATGAACACCCGACACTGATCCTTAAAGGCAGCACCCACGCTCGGAACGCCTTGTAAGCTCTTGACGCTTTCTGAAAGGGGAACTCGAAAAATGGTCAAGGCTCGAATTTCTCGGCTCAAAGGTCACTGCTGACCAAGGAAATCGCTCCAGAAGACTCGTCCTCGACCTCGCTGACGAATTTACTATTTCGTCATGCGCTTTCTACTGGCGTCGTCTATTGCTTTAATTAAGTGGGAGGACATGGAAGAGACTTTCAATTCTACTCACATATGCAGGTTATAACGCTCTAAGTAACGTGGAAAGTTAGTTGGACAACTCGTCCACCAGATCCCGGTCGGGTCTTCTGGAGCGAATTCCTCGGTCAGAAATGAGTTCTGAGCCGAGAAATTTGAACCTTAACCTATTTTTGAGTTCGTCTTTCAGAATCCATCCAGAACTCAGGAGACGTTCTGAGAGTGGGTGCTGCCTTTAAAGAAATCATTCGCTTAATCGCAAATTTAGCAGGCTGCTTTCTTCCACCGTATAGGAGGCGGCAGAATCTTCCGATTTCTCTGGTATGTCATGTGAACCCTCGCCAATACAACCTCTAGTAAAAATTGGTAGATGTCAGGAATGTAAAGGAATTTCCTTGACGAAAAACTGTCCTTCGCGAATGCAATGCATCTCGCAGAAGCTTTACTTTGGGAGATGAGGACGTCCCACCAGGGACATGATGAAACGGGATCGGTGAGAAGTCAAAGAAAAACTGGTTATAAAAGTTCTGAAGAACTATATTTTTACACTGGTAACAGAAATCATTTTTTTAAGAATAGACGCTTTTCCAGCTTTTCTTTTTCTATAGGGGAATTTCAAAAATTTTCGGACCCATCCTCTGTGGAGACGGGGGCTCGAACACTCATCGACTTCACAGGTCGTACTTGTAACGACCTTAAAGTGTGTTCGGAAGAATGTTAATCGCACAGCGAATCTGAAGATGCAGTAGCTCTAAACGAACTAATTTGATGATCTCGGAGAAAACGATTGAATGGGTAAGCCCAAGCATTCACGTATTATAAGGAAACTCGATTCTGAAAAAAAATTCCCATAAAAGCTGTATTAATCGTCTCGAAGAACTCACTCTTCCTTGCTTCTTTTCCGCATCCGCAACTCACTCAGTGATAGAAGGATATAAGGCTACGTAAAATTTTCCGTAAAAGTTGCCGCACAACTCCAGTATTTGGAGTTTTGTTTAGTTTTGATTCGAAAATCCATATCATCTTTCAACTGTGAGATATCACTGCGTTGTCCAAGACTCGAGTTTTCTTACAGCATCAGCAGCGAGCGTTTGGGCTTTCCTACCATTCCCTTACTTCTTTGAAGCTCTGAAGAACCGCGTGATTCTGTGAGTCACGGAAAAGACGGACAATGCAATGCATGATAGCTTTTGACAAGAAACAAAATAGACTTACTAGTGCATAGGGACGACTACGCAATAATTCCGACTTTCAGATTCTGTAATCTAAATAAATGTCATAAAACCGCACTATAGCTGCCACAGTGAGACTACTCAACCTAGCTCTGGAACAAAAAACGATCTTTGGTAGTAAGAAAGTGCGCTTGACAAGCTAGGTGATTCTAAGTTCTACAGCACTCGAAGCCAAGGCTTAACATACTAGACTATACCATAACTGTGCTCAGGAGCACTGATCTTTCATTTCAAACCAAAATCGAAATTAGGGACATTGTTATAATAATTTTCTAAAAAAAGAATTCAAGAACAGAATAAGAAAACTAAACGAGAGCCAAACTGAGCAGAGTGTTTGCAACAGTGATATGGAAGGAAACAGCAACCACATCGAGTTGAAGTTGATAGGATTGACTTCTCAAAAAATTCACCGTTTTTTTTTTCTGCAAAGCTGCACTTCCGTTTACGGATTCCCATGATGCCTCAGTCAAGTCCCGTAGCCTCACTTCTTGATGAGTATTTCTTTAGTACTCGAAAAAAAGCCAAGGACTGGGTTGTACTGGACCTGAAGATGCTATCTGAAGAGTTGTATATTTTACATGGGTAAGCTTGAGCAACATTAAAATATTTTTATGTACTCACTTAAAAATTTTAATCTCAGCAGCTGTCATTATTCGTTTACTTCGTGACATCTCTTCGTGATTTAACAAAAATTCCAAACCTCAATGTTCTTTGAAAATTCACGAACATACCACCGCATCATCAAAACAACAGCTGTTCGTTATTCTTCCGTGAACTTTCTTGATTCTCATTTTTACAACAAAGCCTGCAACAAGTGATTAATTAAGATAGTTATCCCCCAGCAACTGCGACTGAGAAAGAAATCCCGCGTACAAAATCATGAAGAGGGATCTGAAATGAGGGAAAAACCAAGTGCTAAAACTCATCTACGCATCGGTCCCCAGCATAGGTCATAGCCGTTCGCCAGGTAGAAACCGATCATGTAGAAAATGCATTTCTTACCTGCTCAGACAGCAATGAACTTATTGGTACTTATTTTGCATTCAATATAATCAAACAGTTGTACCTGATATACGTATTTGATTTATACATACGGACTACCCATGTTAAACTTCCAACTCTTGCACTCTACATTACCTCCTCATAAGCACTAGGTCGGTACAAAAAAGCTGCGCTATAACAGCTGCAAGTTTGAGGAGTAGCAACTTCCCTTAAACTGGAAATATGAGCGATCTCCAATATCTGTTTACTTATTTATTTAAAAATCATCACAAGATGATGAGCAACAGTTTTACAATGAGAAGATAAAGATTAGTTCGCCGACGTTATATTCTTAGTGAACGAGCATAACTTTTCCCAGCTTGTATATGGTTAGCATTTAAGGGATAAAGCGACAGAAGAAGATAGTGAACCCAAAAAGATTTTTTGATTGCTGTAGGCTGAAGACTGCGCCAACTGCATTAAAAGAAATAGCTAAATATTATGTACTGACGGCTTTTGCTATTGATATATTAGACCATTCGCCCACGACGGCTTCAGCGCCCACACATAGTATGAACGTGCTCGAAGCGTTGCAGACGTAATTGAGTGAACATGTGAGATTGTCATAAATGTGACGCATATTCTATGCAGGCAGATGCGTAAACGATAGAACTATAGGACTGGGGATTCCTCCCCACCCACATTTGTTATGCAGACAAGCATCACTAGTGCAAACCTCCAGACGACAATAATGGATAATATCATTACTTTACATTATTTATAAATTATTACTATATTTTTGTAGTGGCATAGCTAATCATGAGGTTCTAGAAAAGAAATGTCGTCGTAAAATGCATTAAGTGGTTGCTGCAGTGCAAAGCTAGTGGTATAGTGGTCAGATTACGCTTCATTATCTCCTCCTTCACAACTGGCGAGGCACGCCATGCCCGCCACATTATCTGTAGATGTCTTGACTTGGCACTGGAGCTTTGGAACGAAAAATATAGAAAGAATCAAATTCAGTTCATCAAAACACCATTTTCGAACATTTTGACTTTTTGTAGAAACAGTGGCTATATTTACTTTTGTATGTTAGATTCAGGATATCCCATCCTATACATGCTTAAGCAACAGATATTTCAGCCATTCACAGCAACATTGTTTTCGTCCAGTTTTTAAACGGGTATGGTGCAGTTCTTGACTAAATCCCGCCTTACAGCGAACATAAATAGCAGCAGAAAGATGAAGGCTAAGCTTGTGTACTGTTCAAGCAGCCCATTTAGGTAGCTCCTATTTCTCACTAACAAGGGAAGCCTTTATAGCGATTCCCATGTTTAGAAATGAGTTTATTAATGAAAAGCTTAGGACGGGGCATAGACGGAAAGTATATGCAGGGCTTTGAATTTGGCTGTATTTTATAGAAAACTGTGCAAAACATGCAGCTCCAACATTGCCCGAATTTGCTCGCACGGTCGAAATCTACAATAAATGACCACTAAAATCAATAGAAATCTTCCCGTCTTCAAGCCGTCCAATTCTGCTGATTTTAGTGGTGATTTGTTGTAGATTTCAACCGCACAAGCAGACTCAAGGGCGGAACTACATGACTTGCAGTGTTTTCTACCAAACGAAATCAAACTGAAAGCTCCACATAACGTCCCATATATACACCTACACCGATCCTAAACATTTCACTATATTCATCTCGTTACTAAACATAAGGATTGCTATAAAGGCATACCTTGTAAGCTACAGAAACGGTAATTTGCTGTCTAATCGTGTCTAATCGCTTTTTTCTTTTCTTTTCTTTTTTTTATCAGAAGGAGGATGACGTGGACGAAACAGGAGTTTATAAAGAAAAATTAATACTTCTGGAAGACAAAGAAAAATCTTGTTTCATGCTATGAGCAAATAAAATCGCGAAGCATCTACTTCATGTCAGTAACAAAAAGGTCGCCTATTCTCGGAAAAGAAAGAATTTACGAGAGAATAACTACCCGCTCCTTACACCATGCAGAACTTCACTTCTAAAACTGCATAACATTACATTTGTTTTTCATAGTAATTACTGTAAACTGAAAGTAGATGAGTATTGCGAAGGCAGCTTATCTGGATGCTCCTAGGCCGCGCCTATAGAGAACATATTGGCTAGATTTTCTAAAATGGCGGTTCATCTAAAATTACAAAAAATGTGCATGTAAAGAAACCATAGCATAACCCCTTTCTGCCTGCTTATTGTTAGTGCATATCGACACAGTTGCAATAAAGTACTTCTAGTTTCTCATAGTCGTAGGTTCCTCTATACAATCACTATCTTATGGTTACTCTAACGTTGAACTTCTCAAGGATATTTTGTGTATTATTAGGATTTACTGACTTCGCAGCTAGGTAATAAGTTTAAAATTTCTTTCGAAAACATATTTGTGCTACTACATATTAAAAGGGCAAGATGTCCAAGAACTGCAAGGAAGTTGTACTACCAGTCTCGTTAAAGCCCCGAAACAGGAACAGTGCTAAACTTAACTCTTAGCTTGGTAGTACTCACTAGTTCTACAACGTTTCTAATATCTTCCTCATCTTGATTTTACTTATGAGATGTCCTTCCGCAAGGCTTCTGCTCTACAACAAAATGGGATCTATGATATTCCATGTTCTCCTTTCTTGAAACCTGGGCATTCATCAACTCTGATGTAGTTGCTTCTTACGCCGTACAGGTTTTGTAGAATACGTTTATTTACGGCCTAACGTTTCGACACAGCGTCGTCTTCAGAGGCCTGAAATGGCGCAAGGTTCTTAGTTTACTAAACTATACTACCAAACACCAAGTACGGCATAAGAAGTAACTACATCAAAATGGGATCTTTTTACAGAAAGATGCAATACTTCTGACCTTGTCCTTCCATACTAACCACAAAGTATTAGCACAGGAACTTGCAGATTTTCTGTACTTCCTTGTAGATATGCTGCAAAAGGAAATCTCATGCTCGTGGAGGCTGTTAATGAGGCTGGGTCCCTGACCTAAGCATGCAGCAAACTCTGTAGCGAGAGCTTTTTCTTTAAGACATCTTCCAACATCTGAGTCAAAATATCCGGTCACCGTTACATTTAAAAAATCACCAGCACACAGTATAACCCTTTGATTGGGGCCGAAAATGTGGTTCAAGCTCTATCAGCTGACAAACATTAGCTGATACGCACCAGGTTTGACATGATTCGAATTGACAACGGCGTACAACTCGCCTAGCAAATGTACGACTTCCAGGCTTCTTTTTTTTCGTGGCTTAAAATGGCTAAAAACCTCACATTTTCGGATTTTGTCCCAGAAATGGCGTCGGCCCAATGTTCTGCCCTGATATCTGTAACAGTTCCCACTTTGGGTTATAGCGCGACAACGGATAGTATGGTGAAACAACGGCTCCTGCGTAGAGGAAGACTACATTGAAACAGTTAAAAAACAAAGGAAATATTTCTAGGAAGTTTACGCTTTGTTTTCCCATCCGAAGACTGAGGTTTCTAGGTTATTCAGAGCGGAAAATCTGTTGACAATAATGGTGATGTCATCGGTTTGCTATAAGGACAGATAACTCCGAATTCTAGGGGGACGGGGTCCTATGATATGAAATACACTGTATAGATGCTCTCAAGTTGGCTGATTTGCACAGAATTCAAGTGTAATATAGCATTAATTTTTCAGCAACTCCTCCTCCACAGCCTCAGAGTTACCGATATTTGCGTGCATCTGTAACTGTAAGATACAAGGGATAAAATCAACTTCCAGTGTATAAATACATGGATGCACGCTTTTCCATGTAAACTACAAGCAGATAGATTAAACAGCAGTGAAGCGGTTACGAACTGTTCATGTGGCTTTGTTTAATCCCTTTAATGTAAAAAAATGAATAAAGGAAATCTAACCTTTATACAAATGTAAATAAATGAGATGAACACTAATAATCTGAACAAAAAAGGGCCAGTATTCACTGTAACCTTAAACTGCAACACTAGCATATACAAAACATATAACAGAAGCATATATGAAATGCGCTGCTACTCATTACCTAACGAACCTTTAAATATTATACATTTGCAAATCATTTACAGAAAACGGCAGTTAAATATTACGTCATCCATTATTTTAAAAAAGTGATATGATGTGAGGAAAACTGTAGATCGCATTTTAGGGTGATAAGTGAGTTCAACTCATCGTTGTTGTTAATATTAAAAGCAATATACACCAATATTCTGTAGGTGAGCTACTCTCGTAGAAGTATAAGGGAGGGCCTGTCCTATAACTTTACCATAGCATCAGTCCTCGAAACCTGTTCATTCTGGAGAAAGAGCCCTCTCGAAAATGAAATCCCTCCCAATGAAAACTGCAATGCAATAGAGAACAAAAGTTGACGCAAGGCTCTGAAAGAAGGAAATACAACTCCAGTATCAAAGAGTAGCCTACACTGGTAGTTAGGCGATGTTTCGGTTCCGTACTTTGCGCGTCATAGGTATTAACAAGGAGGGATTTCATCATTGTCAGGATTCCTCCTCCAAAATGAGCAGATCTGGGAAGCCGTTACTATCGTAGGATTACAGAATACGCCCTCTCTAATAATGCTACCACAAAAATTCGCCAACCAAATTCTGGCGGTACACCGTTCTTAAATGGTTGCTGATGTTGATCTACGTTATTCTTCAATTTCCGTTACTAACTTGATCTGACTCCGTGCCTGCTTTCCAGATTAGTATATACTGCAAAGAAAATTTTGAAAATCCGAAGAACAAAAATAAGGATGGGACTTTGCACACAGAGAGGAAGTGGCAGGAAGTCTGTTACTGGGCAATTTCAAATATCTTGCATATTGTGAGTTTCATTTTTCATCGTCATTAACGAGCTCTACTGGATGCGTACTGATAACCGGACAAGACCGATCTACAGGCATCCAGCGCACCTCGCCGCCTCGTCGAACGATGCGGTAAAAACTATGTAGAACAGATTTGCCTAACTCCACCTCTTCTAGAGTGCAAAACAACGTGTAATAAGCGCCTATAAACTAGGGCCAAAAGCAACTGCGTAACCGTATTCGAAATCTTTCATATGGGATGCTAGTGGAAAATCAAAGTTATTGGTGGTACACAATGGAGAGCATTTAAGCGGCATCCTAGTGTTCATGATTTTTCCACGGTTCGTATCCAGGTTCACTGAGTGGCTGGATTTCAAGTTTAGTACGCAGTTGCAGTAGCCCTTGCTGATTAACGCTACTATAATTGAACCGAAACCTCACTTTATCCCTGAATGGGAACACCTCAACCTCTGGAAGACGTTCTCTGATAAGTTTGATCCAATCGACACTGTTGTCAGGTGGCAAAATATCCATGACACTATGTAGCTAAAAATAATCAGCCTTTTGTCTACATGTTTCTACGTTGAAAATCCGTCACTTACACAATGAAAGCCCAAATCATTTACATTTCGATACATGAACGTATATTCACGAATCATACGCAAACGAGACTCTTGATCTGCAGTGAGTGGTCTGGAATTACGCCGACCCTGAAACGAGATTCTCCTATAAATTATTCACTCTGATGTTAAAACCAGAATTAATAAGACTGAAGGAGGATTTTAAGTCTGAAAGCGAAATTCAAGGGTAACAGAAAGAGGGTATCGTTCGATTCACCCAGACAGTGCCTCGTTCGGCGCGGTTTGGTGCAATCACGTGCTGCGGTACGGTGGATCGCGTCGTAACTCGTCAACGTCTAATGCTAAAAGGCTAGGTGTGGACAAGTACTGAAGCACTCACCGTACCGCAGCTGGTACGTAATTGCACCATACCGCTCTGAGCGAGGCACTATCTAGGTGAACCGACGGTATAAAAATCCTGCTGATAACTAGGCTAGGATGGGAAGAGCCTCGTTTGCTCGTAGCAAAAAAAGTACGGGTGAAAAATGCTAAGGGCGATAAGAAATCGTCATAATACACTGTTTTGAACAGCAAGCTATATTTATCCTTGATCCTAGCTGTTTCTAGCCCGCACCTACTTTAATCATGCAAACATTCACGGTTTATATAAAAGAACTACCTTATCACTTTCATAATCAGAATCCCTGTCGCTTCGCGAACATTTGCGACGTCTAAAAATGTTCATAAGCATTCCTAGTTACGCGAATTATGGGTGCAAAATGCTCAAACCGTTCACGGAAGCTATCCAGAGGATCAATGGTTGAACAAGATGATCTAGAAACGGGACTACTGCTCTGGCAGTCGGCCGAGTTCACATTTGTATTTCTAAATTACATCACCATCATCATAAAGAGAAAATTTTTACATATCGCAAACGTACATCTTCTGAGGAGTGTTTCCATCGCCATTGTAATAATCATTGGTACTGCAAACACTATCTTTTCCTAACAGTCCGTTAGTGTTAGTGTTGTCTCGGAGCTTTTCTTCGCTGTTAACAGGAGCGTTGCAGCTATCTCTCTTTGGCTCTTCTGTATTTTTCTCCACAGGCACTTCGCTGCGAGGACGGAAGAAACTTTTATCTATGCGACGCAAAAATACAGAGCCCTGAGGAGGGCTCTGACCTTTAGGTGGTACTGACTGGCAACCATTTTGTCGAAGGCGATGAATATCGGCAAACTGACGAGACCTGGAACCCGACTGCTGAATTCCAGCAGAAGAAGGAACACGGCAGTCAGCTTCTTTTGAAGATGATGGATTCCCAGGATTTCCCGTAGGTGATGTATGCGGTAAGTCCGTATATGGTAGTTGCTTTTGCGTCACACTGCCGGGATTTTCTCGTAGTCGTTCAGGAACGCGCTCACCAACGTTACCAATTTGCCTCAGCTGTCCCTGCTGCACGAGTTCGCTAAAAATAGCATCCTTAGTAGAAATAAATAAATACGCGGTTATCATATGTAGAACAACGTTGCATAAATCTGAGCATTGACCACATGCCTGAATCAGTTTGCACAGTAAAACGCTATGATATATGCTCGTTGCTGAGGAAATGCTTCAAGTTGGATAAGACTAGTTGCACAGGATATGTGCAAAATGCGACTGAGATTTCCTTCTCAAAGAAACCGGCTCTGCTAATATAATTTATGGGACAATGGTTTATATCAGCAAGAAGTAGCTTTCGTAACTTTTGACTTGGTATAGTTAGTGCCCCAACAAGTTACTTCATTTTTAAAAAATTCTAGCACAGGATAAAATTTCAATTAAGCTTTTGAGACGCCTTGATTAAATTCAGAAGTTTTGAATGTCCCCTGCCCCTCCCCTCGCTCCTCAATCCATCCACTTATTTCCATAGAAAATGGAAAATGGCAGGTAGACCGATCGAATTAAATTTCTGAGGCCGATCAAAGAATACTAATCGCGTTCTCGCACAAAGTAGTCCTCCTTTAATTCTAAAAGAAATTCTAGTGGCATAAGGATTCCTACCTAGAAAAAGATATAAAAATACGTCCTCCGGAATTTGGAAGAAATTGCGAATGCGTTTTTAGCATGGGCTCATAAAATAGCCGAACACACCTTTGAGTCTGTCTAAAACTCCTACTACCACTCTGCTGCGCAGCCGAAACTGGTACAGGCGCTTGCGTATTATTTCCACTTCCTGAACTAGGTCTCACCAGAGCCACCTCGTTCGCTATGTTTTCCTGAAAAGAAGGCAAGGCTTTAGCAGTGCCTCAAGGAGAAAC
>KN552101.1:7401-21554 GCA_000797555.1 Oesophagostomum dentatum
AAATATTTTTAAAAATATTTCTAAAATATCTTCCTAGAACACGGCTCAGATGTGTGCACTGAGTTGGAAAACGCATTAAGATTGGCTCTTATCTCAGTTTCCGGCGTATTTCACCACCGCTTAGAAGACCTTTTCCAAATGCGAGGTCCTCCTAACAGAGGAGGATTTGTCTTATCGAACGGTATATCTGGTTTTGCTAGAGCTGTTCGGCAAGTGCTGGCAAATTGCGTCAAAGTCGAGTGATTTTTAAGCTTTAACTGATAATATCAGGCTTCCTTGAAAAACAGTCGCATCCGGGCGTAATCATAACGGGTGATGCCTGTTTCGTTTAAAAGATAGGATAAAAATGGGCATAAGTCCGGCTGCGTATATTTTTTTCGATTCCTTACGATGAAAGGAGTCCAGTGAGGACCTCGCATTTGAGATTGTTTTTCAATGAAGCCTGATATTATGCCAGCACTTGCCGAATAGCCCTAGCAAAACCAAGTGTATCCTTCGATAGGGGAATCCTTGCTCTATTTCAGGAAGACCTTGCGTTTAGAGAAAGTCCCCTCCCTCACAGAAAAATTAGCCAATAACCAAAACATACGTAAAATTAGGTCAAAAAATGGGTCAACTTTGAAGCTATCTGCCAGCACTTCCAGAACAGCTCCTGCAAAACCAAACACATATTCGATAGGGCAAATCTTCCTCTATTATATGACGACCTCGCATTCGGAAAAAGTCCTCTGAGTGGTGATGCCGAAAACTGAGCGGGTTGGAGGGAAGTCCAAAGTGAAGGTCCCCCTCTCGAGCCCTGAGAAAGTGAAGGTCCCTGGCGTAAATTTGGAGGGTATTAGACCTATGATGTCCGTTAAAAGGAGACTGCAGCCCTAACCATCTTAACGTCTTTCTACGAAGATTCTTCAGATATTTTGGAATTGTAACTTCTTTAGGGAGTATCCGCCAAGAGATTACACGGTTCTGTGAGTTGCGGCCAAGTGTCGGTTACGGTTACGTATTTTAGTGTGTAAACTGGTCCTTTTGAACTAAGTTGTTAATTTTTTCCAAAATTTTGGCCATGTTCCATTGACTGCATTACTTACGACAGTTTCTAAGTTGCCCTAAAATAAAGTAGGCACGCTAATTGTTCAGCAGGAGGCAAAATTGCAAGCTACGCCTTGCGCTGATCAATTTCATCCCTCTCATGCCAGTGTTCAGACTATAATCAAATTCCTAAAAATTGTTGTCAAGTTCAGTCCTCCTTGAGCAGCGATTAGAGTCGAGAACCATCGCAGTGGAGGTTCTCTGCATCCTTGCATCTAATTGTTCCCTTCTTTATAAAGAGGTCTTCATCATACTTTTCGTATTCACGAAAGCCTTGGTGAATTTTAAAGGCCTCAAAGTTGGGAGTTTTTAAGAATATTTTCTGGAAATGGCTTTTCTGGAATTCAAGCTCGGTGATGGCATAATATCACTACTATACTATGCTGCAAAAATTCGGCTGTATCCATCGATACTATTTTCTCTGGGTTTCGTATTACTTGAATTTTCTGCGCAAGTCCAGCCCACCTCCTGGTCGGCTACCCGCCTGGCCTGGCACAACACTCAGGGGCCTCACACTGAGAGGGGAGATGTCAATGATATGTCTGTGCCGTTCTCTGATTCGAAAATGGATAGGATTTATATAGCTATTTGCAGTGCTATAAACGCACTGAATATATTAATATAAGCGTATATATAATGTAAACACAAAAACAAACAGAAACATGGATATGCGTTAAAATAAAACTGATGTAAATACAAATAGAAATGAAAATAGAGGAGTAAATATGGACTGGAACACAAATAAAATTTTAAATAAAAATATAACTAATCAATAAATTAGTAAAGAATAAGGCAATAAAAAATGTTAAAAAAATTTTTAAACAGATAAGCATGGTGGATAATTCTTGGAAAGCTGGGTCCGACGCCACTCTGATGACTGCTTAAGAAGACGTGAACTTGACAACTTTGTAAAAATTTGAAGAGTCTAAAAATAGTCTGAACACTGGCACGAGAGGTACGAAATTGATCAGCTCCTTAGGGCGTAGCTTGCAAAGACGTGAGTATCTTTGCAAGGTTTTAATTTTTCCTGGTCTGGAAATGCTACATATCTTAGGTTAGGTATATAACTACAAGGGGACCCTCTCCGTTAATTAGACCCCAGGTAATTTTGGCGATTTAAACCCGATTTGTGGACAGTTTCAATTTCTTGGTTTTTTACATAATCAGGATCATTGCCTATCGAATGGTGTGGACATCGATGGAAATTTGGCAGAATTATTCAGGTTATGGAGACTTCTTAAGACTGACATAGTATTCACAGATCCGTAACCTCACTCAACTCCGATAACTCCCCATATCTTTTCCTATTGAATGGCGACAGTCCTAGTAATTGACTGCGCAGATACTTCCGAGTGTTTTTGTGCTGTTGTTACTGCGCCCATCTCTCGCCCCCTACAGTTTTTCGCCACATTTAAATACCTTGGGAAGTGTTACCGAGCATGTTATATTTCACTGTACCTAAAAAGGAGGCAGTGAAGGAGCTGTACATGACTTGAAAGGATTTTGCACCTTTCGATTATAAGGTTTTCGCTTCCTTTTTTTCGAAATTCACTTCTTAGTATCGATTACAGTAAAGATATCGGGTACAGGCGCGCTCGTCTTCGAAAAGTGACGGAGAAACCGGCTTCAAAGCGAACACAAACGACTAGCGTTTTTACACCCCCCCCCCCCTCCCATACAGGCGCTGATTCCAACATATCGCCCTGAACGGTTAGCCGCAAGGAGGAACAACAACAAACAATGTTGTTTATATTCGTATTGGAAGTTTCGCCTGTGAGTATCGATGTAATGGTTTCGCGATACATTGGAATGACTTTTCAGTGTATAGAGTCTGTGTGCCTTGGCGATAAATTTGGGGTGAGTGATTTCGTAATCTCTAGTACCTGATGTATCTGACATCTGAAAAATACCAAAAGTACAGAACAAAGTGGAACAATGCTAGTGCGTGCTATGCCAGCTGATCAAGGACAGCTTGACAGCGGAGAATAGTGCGCATAGAAAAGTTTTAACCTTGTGGTATTTCCGAAATCAAACTCGACATTATTTCCCTGCAGTATCCTCAACTTTTTATATGGAAAAAAGAAAACTGCAGAACCCAAGACATGGGATTTCAAGGGGAAGTGAGAGGAACGCATTTGCTCGTGCTGCAACGTCTACTTGTGCTTGTGTCTTCATTCGTCTGATGGCTGATTAACGGTGTAGCATATGCAAACAAAGGCACTATATATCGCTGCCAAGCTCGGCTTGATCAGTGAATCTGGTATAGCACTCATTGTCCTCCATATTGTTCCATACTTTGGCTCTTTTTCAAATGTCACTGGATTAGTACATCAGGCTCCAAAGATTACAAAATTATTCATTTCAAATTTGTCGCGAATACACGTAGGCTACAAAGATTAAAGGTGCATTCATACACAGACGCTGGCGCGTCTGACAGGCGCATGGTACTGACCTGTAAAAGCTTTAAGCGAACTTTTGCGGCCGAGCTTCCTGCGGGATAAACGTAGAAATGATTCAGAGTTCTACAGCCCTATCAGAGGCCACCGTCTTTTCTCAGATTGCAAGCTCGAATGGAACCTCGTGCGGACATGAGAAGCTTATCGTGAAGCGGAGACGCGTCTGCGTCTCGACTTATCGATCGCTCCTATCCTTAACCATATAGACGCGCCTGCGTCACGCGAGCACGTCTGAGTATGAATGCACATTAAGGAATCATTCCAATTTTATCGTGAAAGTGTTGCATCGACATTCGCAGCAGAACTACGAAATACGAAGGTTAAAAACACATTTTATTGTTGTTTCTTCTTAGCGACATGGGATACTCTGTAATCTATAGTGCAGCTGCGCCGCTGGCCAGGGCTCGAAACTTATCCAGCCTGATAGTTCAAGATAGCAACTGCCTGTGTTCACCCACAGACCTGTACGTTTGTCACTTCTTGAAGACATACATACGCCTTGGACATACTCGATATCGTATAGACTGTCATCTTTTAAAAGGAAGGATACAGGGAGCTATGGAGTTATTTCTGAGTACTCAATCACTCAATGCTAACCATATCTGACTATGCAACATCATTTCAAAGTACCTAATTTAGTTTTATTAAAGTGTCATAACCAATTTAAAAAGATGGCTGACAATGGTTGCTTAGGCATGGCTCATAAAGCCTTGTAAACTTAGGACCCATATTCTTGAGATGAGCCAGAATCGCGAAAGGTCTAGAACATTTTTAAGAGAATTTTCCCGAAGGGACTTCAACGCAGTTAAGGTCAAGAGTTGTAACTTAACATGGAGAAATTACCGCTGGCCCATCCACGCCCAAATTTCCATTCCTGAGGTAATGTTGAGATAATGGGTACAGCTTGTACCTTCCAATATGCTGCATGTTTTGGCATGCAGCGCTCCGCTGCCAAGCTTCCCCTATCAAAGAAGCTCTTATAGCCCTCACTGTTCTCCATGTTGTCCTGCACTTCGGCTCTTTTCAAATATCACTGGATTAGTACTCTATGTTCCAAAGATTACAAATTCCTCAGTTCAAATTTAACGCGGTCGTATAATCGATATAATTTTGCAACCTTTGGTGCTTGTTGTACTAATCCAGTGACATTTGAAAAGAGCCAAAGTGTGGGACAACATGGAGAACAATAAATGCTATAACAGATTTACTGATCAAGGCGAGCTTGACAGCGGAGTGCTGTGTATGAAAAAAAGCTGCTTGAGTGCTGGGACGTATAGGGTAAAGAAGACTGTGCATAGAAAAGTTTCAACTTCATGGTGTTTCCGATGTCAAAAGGTCAGCTTCTACATTATTTACTGTATAGGAAAAATATCTCCAACCTTTGTACGTGGAAACGAAAACATGCGGATGGAGCCAAGACATGAGATTTCAAGGGATGACTGGATGGCTGCCTTTGTTTGCACGTGCTGCAGCATTCATCAGCCTGACTCCTAGGTAATTGCAAACAGTGCTTACTTGTAAGTCAGTCTTCAACCGAATAATAAGTTTACTGTTCGGAATAGTCTGCTCGTGGCTTTCCGTCTCTTCAGTCTTTAGCTTGGTTCTTCGTAGTCCTCACCTCCTATTAGTTTTTTTTTATTCTCTATCGCCTCTAGAGTATGTCGGCATTCATAGGAAAATAACACATTCACCGCGCCGATATCTCACTGACGAGCCAAGTATAACATCCGTACTCCAAAGAATTCTCTACCAACTCCAAAGAAAGCAAGAGCTCTGCCCGAAAATAGTGTGCATATCTGTTTGGACAATGGGACACACTGTTTTCAAAAAAAAAAAAAAAAAAACACGGACTTCAAAAAGGGCGCAAGAAAGTGTTTTTTGTGGGATTTGTTATTTGGAAGTAACTAATTGGAACATAAAAGTGATTTTTTGCGACTTAGACCCTCCACTCTCGTTCCACAAATGTTTTCTGGGTTTTCTGGTGCTAATTGCTAACTTGAAAGCAGAAGAGCTGAAAAGCTCGGATTTTTCTTCGCAGCTTTGCTATATTTGCACTCTGAGTAGTATATATGCCGCTTTAATATTGAACTATTTGAATATGCTCACTCGGTTTCCAGAGGCAAGGGATTTGGTTTTTTGCCTTTCAAGCGTTTTCGATTTCCCGAAGTTTTTTTTTGCTGCTTTCGAAATTTCTCTCATCGTAATTATCCAAACGCGCAAACTCAAAAGTGTCTTGGCCATCTTAACATAAAATACCACCTTCGTGGTAACAGAAGTTCAATAAATCTTTTTCTTCTTCATTCGCTTTTTAGAGTTTGCGGAACAAATCGAAGCAATTCAGATATCACTTAACCTTCTAAAGAGCTCCGACCTCGAAAATTAGCAAATAATTCGCATTCTCTTACTTACCTTGTAGTTTGTAGAAGAAGCCTCTGCTTTTGCACCAGTACAAAATGTACAGATTTTCTTCAGAACATGTTTGCAAGAGCAAATGGGAGCATGAGAAGGAAACAACCGCCAAGCTGATGCATTCTGCATGGAAAAGCTTAGCAATGTTTGCCTTAGCCATTCGCAACACAAGCCGTGCGATTTTTGCTGCTGATATTCCAGAAGGAGAATCGCCTATGATTCTGGTTTAAAAAAAACTGCACTTCATGTACCCGCTTAGGTTCTTAACACTTATACTCTTACCTTTTTATTGGATTTGCTGAAAAACTGGTGGCTTTCAACTTACTGTCTCGTTAGCTTACACCACTTCGCGGAACATAACAAAGCTCTGCCTTTCATCTATATGTGGCTATGTTTGGCTGAATTTTAAACCTATTCAGATCAGTATGCTCAAATTCATGATTGAATTAAGATTGATCGACGATATCTACAAGGGCAGAAATTATCAGTATAAAAGTTCATAGAGAAATGGTTGTGCATCACAACAAAAATGTTCCTTTCGTATCTTCTGGTAAGTCTCTGTAACGTTTGCATACGGCCAACTTTAACGAAAGTCTCCCTGAGAAGCATGAAATCTGTGCCGAAAAATCTATTTTACAGACTGCTGCTATAATAATCACTGCAGCAAGCAATAATCATGAACCGCCTCACCACCACTGCGGACGCCTCGGATACAAAGTTCGCGATGAGATTGAGGATCTTCTATCTGATAACTGGCTTGGTTTAGTGCGTTATTTTTTAATCGCTCATGCTTCAAAGCGAAACGGCTAAATAGCTGCTTTCTTGTCTCCCCACCATTCCATTATCCCTTACGCTGTGCCGGTTTTTAACGAAAATTCAGTTTTAAATACATATGGATTAAATATCGAGTTAAAGTAGCGACGCTGTAAGTGCAGAAGTCGAAATCTTCGCGTTCATGTAGCGTGAGAAATTAAAACAAGAAGCGGAAGTGCTTAGATACGCCACTTTCATACGTCTGCCTGTGTAATGTTCACCAAAGCTGTTTGTTTGATTTCCAGACTGCAAATAGCTATTCCGAACCTAGAAGACCGGTGCTTTTATTGGAGGAAGATTCATGCTTTGAAAAGGTCGTCGAAAGCCTCTTTGTGAAATCATAACCCAAGAATGCATCCGACTTCATGTTTGTCTACATGTGTTTAAGTCTCCATTTGTCTTTTCTTAAAATTGACTGTCCTAACCTTTCTAAATTCCATATTATGTTCTAAAATCTTTATAGAATCCTTTTACCAGAAAAAAAAACTAATGCGTTTTTGGTTGCAGCAGTTTTCCCAAGGAACAGCGGGGAGGCTGGAACTGACTGTTCTTTCTCTGTGAAACTATTAACAAATGTTCCTATATGCTGAGAAATACCTCCCATGCCTCAGTGTAGAATCTCGTTATATTCAATTCTGGTAAACATGGATGACGATATATCTTCCCAAGTTTGTCCGCTTGCATCGCCGGATTTCCAAACTTCCTGAAGTACCAACTTCGCTCGTATCATTTGATTTCCTGTCGGCGGTGCACATGTTGCCCCAGCCACACCCCCATCAACAAGTCAATTATCGACCCACAGATCTGGTTGATATGACGATGCCCGTTTATTGGTTGGGTCGATTCGTTTTTTCAGAGATAGTATACCAGCAAATTTTTGACGAGCTATTGTGGTATTCTTGTTTCTCTGGGATTCCATACATCCCTGCCACGGTCAAAATCGTCATCAGTTACACTCAGGGCGGTGCAGGAGTTGTATAAGCAGGAGAAGCGCTATTAGGCCCTCCTATGCTTGACCCTACACTCTCAGAGCTGTTGGTCCGCTTTATTAGTTCGTGTAAAGGTACTGTCGCTGGAGCGCACTGGGTCAGAAAAGAAATAAAAGGAAAGGGAAGAGAAGAGCGCGCAATGCAACTAGTGCAAACCACTTTGCGGGATGGCACACCCATGTATTTGGCAAAGTGGTTCCCTTCATTTTTCTTTCTCCGCCTTCACACTTGAAAAAAGCTGCTCCAGCGGTGATTGTTAGAAAATTTCCTCCTTTCTTCCAGCAGGAAAATGGAGAAGCTGAAGCCTAAGACCGGTGTTATCGTGGATACAGCGGGTTTGTTGGTAACTTTTATGAACTAAATATATCGCTAGTAACTCCTAAAAACACAAAAGCTGAGACAGATGTGGCTACGCGCGATATACGCTTCTGCAAATGGCTCGTGGAGAATGGCTATAGTTAACGAGTTCCTCGTGCTTTTCGTGTTCTTTTTTTAAATTTCGGAGTTAGAAATGGTTACAGTACTCCATGCAGAGTTGGAATATATACATTTATTAGGTCCACTGAATTTCACCGTGCCCCGCTCACTGGCACAATGTGCCTCTCTCGGTAAAACCGCATTTTACTGAGTCCCGTCGGATTTTTTCTCAATCGTAACTGCACTCTAGCATCTATGACTCGTTCTTAATGCTTTACTCATACTCTAAATATATCCTATATTCCGAATTTTTAGAGGTATGAATGTAAGCTTGATGAGGTTGCTCACCAACGAAAAGACAGCATGCACAAGGGAGAACTTAAACCGGGAATTCTCGAGCAGCGTTGGGACGGGTGAGGCTTTTCACTTCATTGCAGATAACTGTGCATGTAGCAAAAAAAAAAGTTCCACAGGGAAATAATTTTTAAGAGTTACTGGAAACTACAAAGACGGTAAGGAATTTGCAGAAAGAGTATTTGGAGAATGGCTAAAGCAAAACAGGGACATGGTGAGACGCTATACATTTACAGTCACATTAACAAAGATATTACTCCTACAATTTGTTCTAATTTCAAAGCATTTCAAGGCAGCTTAAATGTTTCAGCTTACACACAAGGATAGTTGGGGATGTCACTACGATAGTGAATGCTCACAAGGTCGACATAGCCTAGTCTGTGAATTTGAGTAGGAAGATTTGCTCGGCAACAGCAAAAAGATTGAGGACTCAATCAAAGACTTTTCTGCGTTTCTATCAACCATATGAGAATGAAGGTAATTACAAGAGTTCTTCAGGGCAAAAAGAAGAAAAAAAAGAGAAAAGAAAAAACTGGGAGGTTGCAGAATCGGAACAGATATACCGCATACTAGCAGAGTGCCTCCTTTTTGAGTAATTAGAGATATGAGTTTGCACTTCTGGATGCATCACAAACAGGCATTTAATGGAGGCCATCGAGGCAAGGGTAGTCCTCTAAAACGAGCGGCCACTCACAAACTATAAAAACAGAAAAAAAGACTGATGAAGGGGTGAAGGACGGGTACAATATATGAAGAGTCGAACTGAGGTTTGCACAGATTTTGAAGCTCCAAATAGATAAATTCGATGGAAAACTTATTATTTAAATAATGAGTGGTATATGAAGAGTGTCAGCGATCATGGTGATCTCAGCTTTAAAATTACTCAAGCTGTACGGCTTTCAGGGGAAAAATCTTATCACTTTGTCTACAAAATTTGAGTACAACCAAATTCAGCCAATTACGTGGAGTGTCACGAGGAATTCGCTATTTTTTTGTTTTCTTGAGTTTGTACATGACTCAGACTGATAAATGATCAGGCGCTAGCAGTAGTGTTCCTCTCATACTCCCCTGGAATCCCATGCTTTGGGTTCATCCACAGTTTTCATTTCCCTGTAGAACAGTCTGCAGATGCTTTTTCTACATTCTAAATAATGTCAACTGTTTGGTGTTTGAAACACCACAAAGTCAAAACTACTGTGCTTCTTAACTTACACTTCCCACTACACACAAGGGCTATGGTTTGACCGCAGCGCTCAGCTGTCAAGCTCTCCTTGATCAATGATCCTGATTTCAGAGGTCAAGTGCACTAGGCATTAGAAATTACAAAATCATTGATTCAAAAGTTATCGCGAAAGTTTCAGATCGATGCAAACTGTCCAGCAAAAGTGAAAAACATCCTTTATCATTGTTTCCTCCCAACGACTAATCATGCATACCCATGCACTGGAAGCGCTGTGCCACTTATCTAGTGTTTCAGGCTCATACAACGCTGTTGGTCAAAATATCAATCGCATAAGTATGCACTTAGGCCGGTTGCCCTGTCACTTCCCGAATAAGGGTCCTGCGCTCAATATCTTCGCTGTAGTTGATGCGAAAAAGCACATTACGAATATAACACAAGCGAAAGCTCGAAAATTAGAAGATACAAAATTCTCTGAAGTCGTGTACAGCTCCTTCACACTCTCCTACTTACGTATTATGAAATATAGCATACTCGCACTATTTAGGTGTCGCGAAAAATAGCAGTTGGCTAGGGATGGGGACGGTGACAGCAGCACAAAAACACACACGGAAATATCTCTGTTTTCAGTTGCCAGGACTGTCCCCATTAAATAACATTAGGAGCTGTGGAGTTATCTATGAATGCTCGTTCACTCATAATAACTAGTTGTGACCTTTTTAGTGATATGTCATAAGTGATTTAGAAGCTGAAAATTCCCGTCAAAAGTTTTCCAAATTTCGAAAAAAGTAACGGGTGAGTTTTGAGGAAGGGGTCAGCTTACACACTAAACTTATACAAACTTGGCGACCCGAATCGAACTTATAAACCTCCGCTAGGAGAAGACTCCTTGAAAAATTACTTCCCAAGCCATTGGAACTCCGTACGGTTTCGGTTACGTTCCGTTCAAACGCTCTGTTCGGTTCGGTTATGTCCCTGCTAAACCTTGCATTTTGTTTTTTTTTCTCTTTTCGTAAGGCTCCACTATAATCTAGTGCCATGAGAACAAATGTCCATATATAAGTAATGGTTTTTTTGGTCATAAATATCTAGAGTGAAAAAAACGTATTCGGTGATAGTCGAAGTTAGTGGAATGCTCGTGATTTTTATTATTAAAGGAACGTCATGCTGTTCTGCAGTTCTTTTCTAGAATACAGTTCTCCTAAAACAGCATGTACCTAGCCGTATTTCTGGTCCGGGCATCCCGCAATGAAACGTGAAAGTCTTTGCAGGATTGCCGGCATTTGCGGTACTTTCGATTTCCTGCATATCAACAGCAAAGGCAAGTCTTCGTTTAAAGGCAGCACCCACTCTAAAAACGGATTTCGAGATTTAGATAGTTTATGAAAGCTCGGTGGCTGAATAGCCAAAAGCCAAAGTGAGAGCGCCGGTAAGCTGCTCGTTGCGGAGAAAACAGCCGAAACATCGGGTACTCGGTGGATCAGTTACGAAGGATGTGGGGACGAGTTGCCTTGCCACTTTCTTTTCCGTACTACTTAAAGCGCTTCAACCATTCGATATGAGTAGAGTTACACGAGCCTTCCATTGTCCGCGCATTTGAGGCGGTAGGCGGCTCCAAAAGAAAGAGCACGACGAAATGGAAAACTCGTCCGCGAAATCGCGTACGAGTCTTCGGGAGCGATTTTCTCGGTCAGGAATGACTTTTGAGCTGAGAAATTTGAACCCCAACCCTTTTTTGAGTTCGTCTTTCAGAATCCGTCGAGAACTCAGAAAGCGTTTTTGGAGTGGGTGCTGCCTTTAAAGGCACAGTCCCACCTCGTTTTGGTGTTCAAGATTTTGGCATTTTCAGAACCAGCGTGATATCCTGAATCCAGCGAGATACGTATATCCGACCAAAACAGTCAAAATCCCCGTTTTTTTTTTGAACCTAGATCAAAACATTTCCGTGCGAGTTGTCCTGACACCACTGATCTTCCTTTTTACAACATCGTACTCGCTTCCAAGCAGCTTAGTAATTTAGCACCATATTAAAGAAAGGCTTCTCATACCAAATGTTTTAAACTGTCATGCCTGCACCACAGCTTCCATGAAATTTCCTGCTTTGATGTAAACAGGGTAGTGAATTTGGAGTGTCAGAGCTGCTTTGCGCTACGTGAGATTTGCGAGGTCACTCGGCCGAGATTTGAGGGATGTGAGAAACATGTGAGAAACCACGCCTTCGCCAATACTAAAAACGAATTTTCTACGCTCCTAAAAACAAGGTTTTCGGCAGTTTTCGCCACTGATTTCTACAGTTTTGTTATCAGCGGCTTCCAGCGCTTCTATTCAGAATCTTAGAAACGATTCCAGGTGGGACTGTGCCTTTAATATTGATCGAGGATTGAAATAGGATCCAAGCGTCGTAGACAGATAAAGGGGGAAAAACGACAATTTTGGGTTAGTTTATAAGTTTGCAAAAGACAGCTTCAGATCCCTCTGATCCACGTCTAAGATTCCACAAATATTAAATAGAGAAAACAGTTAAACGTATTCCTGACAAAGCAGTCGAACCTAAAGGAATGACCTTGTTTGTATTAAGGTGTTTTTCAAAAATCTTTTCAAAAAGTGTTAAAAACCGTTTGGAAATCTGAACCTTTTTCAGGAATAAGAGTCAAAAGACTACAAGGTTCTATAAGTTTGGCCAAGCAATCGTTGTCGGTTACTTATTACATCCAAAAGAAAGCAATGAGTCTTTTTTACCACAATTTTTAAACAGTTTCTCAAAAACATACCGGAGTATGAATCAGAGGTGAGAACGGTCGGAGTCCACGAGCCTCTGCCGACATTCGGGTAGACACTCGATGTCGGCCTCGTAGAAGGAGAGCGGCTGGGGGGGGTTGAGGCCGGCCTGACCTGTCTCCATTATCAAGGGAATAGTCTTCTTTCTTGAACCTGGCGAACCAGCGCTTCACGGAGAGTAAGACACAAGACTATGTCTTTCGTACAATTTCTCGAGCTTGCGGTGAGCTGTCGTTGCGGAGTAGCCGACGGTGAAGAAGAAAAGTTGGAAATGTCGGAGACGAGGTTAGCCGCTATACTAAGCGAAGACTACGATGAGTAATGATGGCGCAATTTCTGGGGATGCTGGAAGGAATCCTCTTACCTACTACGAAATAGTTCCCTTCCTGCTTCCATAGGAAAGAAAAAGTTACGATTCTTCAAAGCTAGAGCTCATTACTTTCTTTCCAACATAATATTTTGATGTGTAAGCTGACTTCCTTCTTCCAACTCACCTGTTAATTTTTTTCGAAATTTGGAAAGGTCTTATACGAGAAGCTTCAGCTTTTAAATCACTTATGACAGTTTACTAAAAAGGTCACTAGTAGTTATTATGGCTGATGGAGCATTCACAGTTAACTCCGCAAAATCCTGAATCTTTCCTTTTAAATGGGGACCGTTTTGGCGAATGACAACACAGATATTTCTCTCAGTGTTTTTGTGCTGTATCGCTGTCCCCATCCCTAGCCACTTGCTATTTTACGCAACACCTAAATAGTTTGAGTATGCTAAGGAGACAGTGAAGAAGCTGTATATTACCTGAGAGGATCTTCTGATTTTCGAGCTTTCACCTATGCTTTATTCGAAATATGCTTCCTCATATCGATTACAATAAAGATAACGACCAAGGCATGCTCCTTTGCGAAAAGTGATGATGCGCCGGCCTGAGAGCAAACATATGTTTGCTACTATGTATATTTGCTTGTTATTTTGACGAACAGCACTAGATGAGCCTATTCGTGTATGTACTAAATAAGCCTAGATAAGTGACACGGCTTTCAGCTTATCGGCATGGGTGGTTAGTCATTGGAAGGAACCAACAATAATGGGCATTTTTCACTTTTACATTGGACACTTCGCAAATCGCTCTAATGCTTTCGCGACAACTTTAGAATGAATGATTTTGTAATCTTTGAAGCCTGGTGCACTTGGCTTCTGAAAGAGAGCCAAAGCACAGAACTACATCGGAAGCAATGCCAATGCGTGTATATCAGCATCATTGATCAAGGAGAGCTTGACAGCTGTACGCTGCAGTCAAATTATGGTACTTGTGCTTAATGGAAAGTATAAGCTGAAGAAGCACTGCAAAGTTCGGACTTCGCGGTGTTTCAGACACCAAGCAATTAACATCATTGACATTACTCTCTGTCTCACTTTGTGATAGGATGTCGTCTAGGACGGCAGTCAACGCGAGGCAGTCGGCACGGCAGTCGCGTCGCTGTAAACTCTGGTCGGGACCCAGTACGCCAGCAATCCGCGGACTTCTATCAGTCGACCAATTTGGGTCCCGGCCAGATTAGCCCGCCCTGCGCCTGCCTCGCTGACTGCCCCGCGCCGATTACCGTCCTACACGACATCTTTTCTCGAAGTGAGACAGAGGGTACATTATGTTACATTACATTACGCTACTTC